>PVLC010024207.1:0-24897 GCA_004027655.1 Graphiurus murinus
TCTTTAACAAATGGTGTTGGCAAAACTGGTTAGCCATATGCAGGAAACTGGAAATAAACCCCACTTTCTCACCCTGCACAAGAGTCAACTCAAGGTGGATCAAGGATCTGGATGTCAGACCAGAGACCTTGCAGATACTTGAAGAGGGCATAGGACCAACACTTGAACACATAGGCACAGGTAAAAACTTTCTCAGCAGAAACCCTGTTTCAAAATAAACAATGAGCTGAGTGTGGTGGCACATGCTTATAATCCTAGTACATGGTAGGCTGAGATAGGATCACAGGTTCGAGGCCAGCCTCAGCAACTTAGTGAGGCCCTCTGCAACTTAGCGAGACCCTGTTTCAAAATAAAAAATAGGCCTAGAGGTATAGACCTGGGGACTGTGTTCAATTCCCAGTGCCACCAAAAAAACAAAAACAAAAAAACCCGTGTTTCAAAATAAGAATAAAAAGCTGGACATGGTGGCACATGCTTGTAATCCCAGTACTTGGGAGACTGAGACCAGAGGATCCAGGTTCACGGCCAGCCTCAGCTACTTAGTAAGGCCCTCCGCAACTTAATGAGACCCTGTTTCAAAATAAAGAATAAAAAATAGGACTGGGAGTGTAGCTCTGAGGTTGAATGCCCCTGGATTCAATCCCCGGTAACCCCCCCCCCCCACACACACACACAATAAGAATAATAATAAGAGTAAAATAGGGCTGGAAGTTTCGCTTGGACTAGAATGCCCCCTGGGTTCAATCCCCAGTACCACACACACACACAAATTAATAAATAAAAATAAAAAATGAAATAGGGCTGGACATGTAGCTCAGAGGTAGAACACCCTTGGGTTCAATTTCCCAGTGCCACAAAACAGCAACAACAAAACAAAGAGATTTGAAAGTGTTGTTCTTACTTTATTGTTTGAAATTTATATTTTCTTAAACTATGTCCATTGAAAAATTGACAGTTCATGAATCAACCTCGAGGACATTATGCTAAGTGAGGTAAGCTAGTCACAAAAAGACAAATATTGTTTGATTCCACTTACATAAGCTTTCTTCATAGAGACAGCAAATAGAATGGTGGTTTCCAGGGGCTGGGTAAGGGAGGAATAGGAAATTACAGTTTAATAGTTTCAGATTTACAAGATAAAAGAACCCTGTAAGTGGATAGGTCGTGATAGTAGCACAATATTGTGATTGTGCTTAATGCCAATGAAGTAGATACTTAAGATAGTAAATTTGATATTGTTTTACCACACCAAAAATTATAATTTATAGCAGTAGATATTAAAATATAATACAATAAGAAAGTAAATATGACTTCTTAGACAAATATGATGGTCTTATTTGGTGAGCTTTAGAAAGAAGACTGAGTGCTAGGTGGGGATAATTGATATTGAGTGAGAGAAAGAAAACAGGAAAGAGAGAGAGCAGCATTAAGTGCTTCTGAGAGCTAAAACTGAAACATAGTGTAGAATTAGGCATAGCAAAACATTAGCGTTCAAAAGAACAGGTAAAATGTGTGATTAAACTTATAGGTTCACCTATTGTATTAGTAGCCAACATCATTGGTTTTGGATTACATGGTTGTTACTCAAAAGTAAGAAATCTCTTTAAAATAATCTATAAAGAGTTAGCTTGTATTACTTCAATATCTGGCAAGTAAAAAATCTGTTTTAGAGAGCATGGAATACCTGTAATAACATCTGCATCTTTAAGAGTAAAATATATATTTCAGCTTTTTAAAAGTTTCATTCTGCTGAAACCGGAGGATCCGGGTTCGCGGCCAGCCTCAGCTACCTAGTGAGGCATTCCGCAATTTAGTGAGACCCTGTTTCAAAATAAAGAATAAAAAATAGGGCTGGGGGTGTAGCTCGGAGGTAGAATGCCCCTGAGTTCAATCCCCAGTACTACCAAAAAACAAAAAACAAAAACAAAAAAAACCAAACTTCATTCTGAGCCCGGTATGGTATCGCATGCTTGTAATCCCAGTACTTGGGAGGCTGAGACAAGGAGGATCACAGGTTTGTGCCCAGCCTGAGCTACTTAGTGAGGCCTTCTGCAACTTAGTGAGACCCTGTTTCCAAATAAAAAATAGGGCTGGGGGATGTAGCTCAGAGGTAGAATGCCCCTCCTGGGTTCAATCCCCAGCACCACACATACACACAAAAGCTTCATTCTTTTTAAAAGGAAGGACCTCGTGTGTTTTGTTTTAGGTATTTATAATCTGTAATTGTTAGGCTCTTTTTTGTTTTATTCAGAAATATCAGAATTTATTCTAAATTATTTTTGGCAACTGTTTGAAAATATAAAAAACATTAAAATATTTAAAAAGCAACTTATTAGTTTAAGTCCCTCAAAACTTGATCTTTATGTAACATAAAGAGTAAATATATTCCATAAACACATTAAATTTTCTGTATATAAGAATATTTGATCTAATAGGGTTTGGAGCTCTAAAGATAAGTTGAGGTCCTTGGCCACAAGGAACTTAAACTTGAGAATGAAATTTGAGAGGCCAGAAATGTGGTTAATTTTGTAAGTCACCATTCCGTCAACAATGGAAAAAGTCACAAGGGCTGTCTTATCTAGTGATTTTTTTTTTTCTCTTTTTGCAGTACTGGGGATTGAACCCAGGGGCATTCTACCTCTGAGCTACACCCAGTCCTATTTTTTTAGTCTTTATTTTGAAATAGGGTATCACTAAGTTGGAGGAGAGCCTCACTAAGTAGCTGAGGCTGGCCGGGAACCTGGATCCTCTGGTCTCAGCCTTCCAAGTACTGGAATTACAAGCTTGCGCCACCACGCCCAGCTCTAGTGATTTTAAGCTATCTTTTGGGTTTACCTGTATTCTGGAACCCATTATTGTGTGTGTTGGGAAGAGTGAGGGTAAAGAAAAGCTGTGGTATGTTTTTGCTACTCAGTATTTTTTTTTTTTTTTTTTTGGCGGTACTGGGGATTGAACTCAGGGCATTCTACCTCCGAGCTATACCCCCAGCCCTATTTTTTATTCTTTATTTTGAAACAGGGTCTCACTAAGTTGCAGAATGCCTAATTAGGTAGCTGAGGCTGGCCTCGAACCCAAATCCTCTGGTCTCAGCCTCCCAAATGCTGGGATTACAAGCGTGCGCCACCACGCCCAGCTACTACTCGGTATTTCTATTAAAGTGTCTCTGCTTTTATTTGTTTCACCTGTTGAACTCCTAAGAAGGTTCTGTTTTAGTAAAGAGTCCTACAGTTTAAAAGAAAAATAAATGTATAAACTACTGACCTAGTTAGTGTAATCTCTCATTTTCACTGGGAAAACTGAGGACTTTTGGGGATAATTATCTTGCCAGAATCACTATTCTGTAGGCCTGAGACTTGAAATATCATCTGCTAATTTTGAACCTATTGTTCCTTTCTACTTCATTGAATCTCTTTCTTGAACCTCTTTAGAAAAACTGACCTTGTAGAGATAAGTTGTGCCTACACAGTAATCTTATTGGATACTTTTGTTCTTGTAAAATAGTATTCTTTACACCTTCTTTCTTTGCTAGGACAATGAATTATTCATAATTAATAATATATAATCTTTTTATTTGCTTGTTTTGCAGTACTGGGAATTGAAATCAGGGCTTGACAGATGCTAGGCCATGTGTTTTACTACTGAGCTACATCTCCAGCCCAAGATTTATAATCTTTATGAAGCCATCAGGGAAAGTAACTTGATTTTCCATTGAACAAAACCAGTGTGCAAGTGCTGTTTTAAAAAACCCTTATCTGAAATAGATAAGTAATAAAGGAACCAGGTCCCAAAACAAACAAATCTATTGATTTCCTTTGGGAGCATATTAGTCCATATTACTATTGTGTATGTCTACATCTATAATCCCTTAATGAAACTATTTTATTTTCTTTGGTTTTGCTTCATCCATCTTGGGCTGGATGAATATTGACAGCACAAATAGTTAACATCAAATAAAGTCAAATTGTCATTTAAAGAGTTTGATGCTGTTAAGTTTCTTTTCTCAGCTTTGGTTTTACAACTACAATTAATTATTTAATTGATTACTTGGCATCAAATTTTACCATCCTGGTTTGTTCCTTTTGGAAGATAAATTATTCTATAGGTAAATTATAAAATGATATGAGGCTTTCTAGGCCTTTGGGTTAGATAACTCGAAGTCTAATAATAAAATTCATTTTTTATGCAGATCTTTGATGGAAAACAGATTCCACAGAGAATGGTTGATGGATGGAATGCATTTTTCTTTGATAAAACAGAAGAACTGGTAATTTTTTGTAGTCTTTATGTTATAGAATGCTCACTGATATACATCTTAGAATTTACATAATTTAACTTAATAGCATTACTTGGATTTACAGTCTGTGTTTTGGATAACATAGATGCTTCTCTTCTTTTCTTCCCTTCCATCCCCTCCTTTTCCTAATCTGTAGAAAAAGCGTTTACCTTCCCTTGGAAAGAACACAGAATCATTAGGAGAGCTTTGGTTAGGACTGCTTCGTTTCTATACTGAAGAGTTTGATTTCAAGGAATATGTAATTAGCATTCGTCAGAAAAAGCTGTTGACAACTTTTGAAAAACAGTGGACATCTAAATGCATTGCAATTGAAGGTAATCATAATGTTGATGTTAATTAAAAAACAAAGCAAAAATTTGGCCAAAAAATGAGGGAAAAACTGAACACATTAGGATTTAAGAGATTCTTCTGCTTGATGTTTTATCAGTTTCCATCCTTTAATGTGTGTGTATATGTGTGTGTGTGTGTGTGTGTGTGTGTGTGTGTGTGTGAGAGAGAGAGAGAGAGAGAGACAGACAGACAGACAGACAGACAGATAGATAGATATTGGGGATTGAACCCAGGGGCATTCTACCTCTGATCTACACCCCAGCCCTATTTCAGTTTTTTATTTTTAAACAAGGTCTCACTAAGGTGCTGAGGGCCTCTCTTAAGTTGCTGAGGCTAGTTTTGAACTTGTCATCCTCTTGTCTCAGCTGCCTAAGTACTGAGATTACAGTCATGTGCTACCATGCCTAGATTAATAAATAATTTTAAAACAGTAATTTGCTGACTTGGATAGTTTGAGAATATATAGTATTAAATTATTTTGGCTAGCTGGGCGTGGTGGCACATGCTTGTAATCCCAGTACTTGGGAGGCTGAGATAGGAGGATCACAGGTTTGTAGCCAGCCTCAGCTACTTAGTGAGGCCCTCCGCAACTTAATGAGACCCTGTTTCAAAAATAAAGAATAAAAAATTAGGGCTGGGGTGTAGCTCAGAGGTAGAATGCCCCTGAGTGCAATTCCCAGCACCACACACACACACAAAAAAAATTGGCTAAGTATTTTTATGGTACCATGGATAGAATAATTAATTAAAAATAATTTCTTTTCTAGACCCTTTTGACTTGAATCATAACCTTGGTGCTGGAGTTTCTAGAAAAAGTAAGTTTTAAATATAGGGGTTACCTGTATCTAACAAAGATGTATGATTACAATGCACCAATAAAAAAAAATAAAATAGAAAAAATATATAGGGGTTACCTGATTTTAAAGCTCTGACACCTTAATATCTGGATCTTTTTTGTTTTCTTCTTTCTTCAATAGTGACCAATTTCATCATGAAGGCATTTATCAATGGAAGGAAACTTTTTGGTACACCTTTTTATCCACTCATTGGCAGAGAAGCTGTAAGTTTATGTTATTTGAATCTTTTCTTTTTTCTTACAGAATTTTATTTTTATAGCACAAGAAACCTAATCCTGTTTCCAGGTTGTTCTTAGGAATAGGGACAAAAATGGTCACAGCTCCCTCTGTTTTCCTTCTTATAGATATATATTGAGTTTTATTTATTTGCTTAATATACTTGTTAAATTCTGTCACCCCCACTAAACTGTAAGCTCCATGAGGACAGGATCCATTTCTGTAAGGTTCACCTGTATGTCTCCAATGCCTATTGTAGTGTCAGGCACATTGGATATACCAAACATTTATTGAGTGAGTGAGACAAGTCAAGACTCAGGATAGCTGAATTTTGAATTTAAAGTTATATTCACTTTCCTTCCATCTATAGAAATCTTGATGAAAATATGCACAGAGAAGACAAAAGCTTAGTTTATTATTTGCTATGGCATCTGATCTAATTTTCATGTATCTTCAATATACTGAATTAGATGTCATTGAACTTAGAAGTTTTCTTTTGCCTTATCTGGGTCATGTAGTGTTATACATTCCTCTTGGTCTCACTCTGTTTTTATTTGCTATAGGAGGTCTCAGTTTCAGAGCAAGAGACTTGTAAGAGAAAAAAAATCTTGAGAGAAAGAAAAACCATGTATTACCTGTTGTATAATGAAAGTCCTTGAATTTATTTAGTCCAATTTTGGGACTCTTCTTTCTTAGGGGTTAAGAAAAGCAGAGAGTAGTCAGGATTCTTTTTTCCCCTGGACCAGTAGTTCCTAGATATTTTTGATTGTCCAGCCTCTTAGGCAGGGATAATAATATTATAATAGAGGTAAATAACAGGAAAAATTTGAAACAACACAAAACAATGCAAGAACAAAATGACTAGAAAAATAAAAACCTAACAATAATTTTACTAATATTAATTGACATTGCAAAAAATGGACATTTGACATTTGATCTGAAACTTTGGGTATTCCAACTATTATGTGTATATGTTCAGTAGGAACCTAACATTGTTGTCCACAGTGAGACTTTTTAGTAAAATACTAATTTAGGCCCTCAGTAAACTTGAAATGTGCTAATTTTCATTTATGAACACAAAATTTCAGTAGTACTTCATAACTCAATATGTTGTAAGTAGTCCTCCATTGTATATAGATGCCAGTCTTCGGTTTTGAATGTTATCAGTTCTAAGAGCCAAACATCAGTTTGGAGCCTAGCAGAATGGGTCTGTGAGTCTGCTAATCATTTTTTGATCTACTTTATTCTGTTTTAACAGTCAGTATATAGAATTTCATAGCTTGGATATACTAATTAACTGTTTTCCTTTGATGCACATTTAGATTGTCTTGATTGTATCAGTGTTATAACTTACATCATAGAAAATATCCTTGTACATTGTCTTTCATGTTTATACTTCATACCTATTTCATTGATAGAGACTATAATAGCATACAGATAGATATATGCACACAATGAAAGATAAAATATTTTTTCCATTTTTTCACCTTTCTTATTCATTCACATATTCCCATTTTATTTTTCACACAGGTCCTCTAATATGTAGTATTTACCTATTTTTCTCTATCTATTAGTTATCTTCTATCTATATTTTTCTCTCCCATCTAGCATATGCTTTTTTTTTTTAATGTAGTAACCTCCCATTTTGTAGTCTGTATTTCAAATTTTATTTTACTCAAGATTTAGTTACCCCTTCACTTTGTTCTACCTTTGACTTCTGCCCTTCTCACTTAAATAGATTTTTTTTCCTCTGAGACAATAGATAGTATCAGAATCAGGTAAGTATTCCTTCACTTTATGTTTTTTCTTTGGCAGAACTGAAGATTGAACCCAGGGGCATTTTACCTCTGAGCTACACCCCCAACCCTACTTGTATTCTTTATTTTGAAACAGGGTTTCACTGAGTTGTGGGGGGCCTCACTAAGTAGTTAAGGCTGGCTGTGAACCTGTGATCCTCCTGTCTCAGCTTGCCAAGTACTGGGATTACAGGTGTGCACCACCACACCAGATTTCTGTTACCAAATCTTTAACATATCAACATATCTCTCCTCCATGAAGACTAGTCCCTCCATAAATACTTTAGATCTCTTCTTTATTCTCTCTACCCCAAATCTTCATTCGCTTCATCTGTCAAAAACATTTTCAGAGATGAAATGTAACAGAAGATCAGCATTTACAGATGTCACCATCAATTTTTTTTTTTGGTAGTAGGGATTGAACTATTGAACTTCGGGAGCATTCTACCTCTGAGCTACACCTCCCTAGCTCTGTTTTTTGTTTTTAATGTGTTGTGTTTGAAAAAGGGTCTTGCTAAGTTGCTGAGGCTGTCCTCAAACCCGTGATTCTCCTGTCTCAGCCTCCCAAATACTGGGATTATCTGGGATTATAGGCATATACCACTATGCCTGGCTTTACCATCAATTTTAAGATTTAACTTTGAATCTCAATTAAGTAAACTATTATCTTCTCAAAAAAAGAATTCCATTCTTTTTATTAGTAAACACAAAAATTATATTTAATTATTACTATTAGCATATTTTCTTAAAGTTTTTGTGGAAATTTATTTTCTCTCATTATGTAAGTACTTACATTATGTCTTAAGTTTCGCCACATCACCTACAATATTTACGAGAAAGTTTGAAATCTAGACCATTTTAACTTGGATGGTAAAATAGAGAAACAGGGATTCAAGAGATAATTCAGGAATAGAATGGATGCAGTTTGATGATTAATTAGGGTGATGGGTCAAGGAAATTAGGGTGATGGGTCAAGGAATATTCCTAGGTTCAGAATGATTTCTAGGTTTCTTTCTTTTTTTTTGGCACTGGGATTGAACCCAAGAGCCTTCTACCTCTGGGCTACACACCCAGTCCTACTTTATTTTTTCTTTGGAAATGGGGTCTTGCTGAGTTGCTAAGAACCTCACGAAGTTGCTGAGGCTGGCCTCAAATCTGCGATCCTCCTGTCTCAGCCTCCCAAGTACTGGGATTACAGGCACGCACCACCATGCCTAGCTGATTTCTTGGTTTCTGCCTTAAGCAACTGGGTGAAATGAGGAAGGCCTTTATTTTTTCCTGGTATAAAATAGAATGATGAACATTTTGATTAAACATAATGGTTTGAGCCCAGCTTGGTGGCGCATGCTTGTAATCCCAGTACTTGGGAGGCTGAAGACAGGAGGATCTGGGTTCACAGCCAGCCTCAGCTACTTTGTGAGGTTCTTTACAACTTAGTGAGACCCTGTGTCAAAATAAAAAATTACAAAATAGGACTGGGGGTATAACTCAAGAGGTAGAATGGCCCTGGATTCAATCCCTAGAACTGAAAAATAAATAAATAAATAAATAAATAAATAAATAAATATAATGGTTTGTCAGTAGCAGATATGAAGAAGTGTTACTCTCCTGTTATTTTATTTTTTCCTGTTATTTTAAAATCAGCCTTATTGAGATGTAATTTACATAATACTAATTCAGTGTGTAATTCACTTGATTTTAGTATATTGAGGATTTCGAAACTATCACCACAGTATGATTTAGACTATTTTTGTCCACTTTAAGAGAAACCCTACCCCCATAGCAGTCAATCCCTGTTTCCTCTCTCCCCTTCTCAAACCACAGATTTACTTTTTGTCTTTATAAATTTTTTTGTTCTGGACATTTCATATAGTGGAGTCATACAGTATATAGTCTTTTGGAACTGGCTTCATTCACTTACCATAATATTTTTAAGGTTCATTCATGTTGTAACATATCAGTATTTCATTGCTTTTTGTGGCTGAATAATATTCCATTTATGAAATACTACGTTTTATTTATCTATTCATTAGTTGTAAACATTTGGAATACTTTGGCTTTTTGGCTACTATTAATAATGCTGTTGTGAACATTTGGGAACCAATTTCTTGTGGTTATAAATGTTTTTGTTTTCCTTGGTACATACCTAACAGTGAAATTACTGTATCATTTTGATAAATTTATGTTTTAAGTTTTCGAAGAACTGCTGAACTGTTTCTAAATGGCTGTGCTATTTTACATTCCCATTAGCAATATGTATGCCTTCCAGTTTTTCAATACTTTTACCAAATAATGCAAATTATTATAATAGCAATTCTATTGAGTATGTCTTTTATTTTTATCTCTGACTTTAGAGAGATTTGCAGATAGATAGGTGGATAGATTCTCTTGCTTTCCAGAAATATGGGCATTGGTAGGACCCAATAAAATTTGTAACAGTGCAAAACTGAGCACTGAGAAGGATAAGCAGACTGCTGCTATAAAGCAAAAATGAGCCGGTTTCTAAGACTTGGGGAAAATTATTTGCTGCTTAGTTCCCTACCTTCTCCTCAGGTATACTTCACTTCCTATAATAAATGTTGTATGTTCCTAGCTGGGTGTAGTGATACATTCCTGTAATCTCAGTACGTGGGAAGCTGAAACAGGAGTATCACAGGTTTGAGGCCAATCTGAACAATTTAGCAAGACCCTGTTTCAAAAAAAAAAAAAAACCAAACAAATGGACTTGGAGTGTAGTTCAGTGATAGAGGAACCCTGGATTCAATCCCCAGTACTACATGCACACATACACAAAGCTACACCTCCAGCCCTGTTTTTTATTCTTTATTTTGAAATAGGGTCTCACTAAGTTGTGGAGGGTTTCACTAAGTAGCCAAGGCTGGCCGTGAACCCGGATCCTCCAGTCCAGCCTCCAAAGTACTGGTATTACAAAGTGTGCACCATCATGCCTGGCTTTATATATTCTTTAAAGGTTGTTTTCAGAATTGTTATATTTGTATAAAGCTCTTTTGCATAGAGAATAATTCCTTATCGGAAGTAGCTTGGTGTAGCAGAAAGCAAGAGCTTTGTAGTCAGAATAGATATAGCTCTAGATACTTTATCTAAGACTTTACCTTTTTTTTTTTTTTTTTTTTTTTTACTGTGGACAAACGGCTTTGAACTCTCTGAGCTACAATATCTAATTCTATAAAATGAGGATGAAAATAATACTGTATTGAGATGTCCTGATTCATCTCTAGCATCTCTGTGTAGTATAATGTGGATATAAAGTGTTTAGTATTATTAACAACTGTGATGCTGATGATTCTGAATCTTATATTTTCATCCATGGTTTCAGTTTAAATGAAATATTTGTTGATCTTTATTTAATTTTTTAAAACTACTTTCGCATCTTGATTTCCTTTACATTTGGATCCAAAAGTTTTATAGTGATTTTTTTCCTAGTAAAATTGTATTTTCCTCCTAGGAGTACTTCTTTGATTCCAGAGTCTTAACAGATGGAGAACTGGCTCCTAATGATCGATGTTGTCGTGTGTGTGGGAAAATAGGCCACTACATGAAAGACTGCCCTAAAAGGAAAAGGTTGGCAAATCTTTATGTATCATTATTGAACAGGGGAGATAAATGTGAGACCAACTTATAGTTGTGTTCAGAATTGTTTTAGGTTAGAAAGTTTAGGATGTAAATTGGATCTTAGCTGGGTGTGGTGGTGCATGTTTATACTTGGAAGACTGAAACAGGAGGATCACAGGTTCGTGGGCAGCCTCAGCTACTTAGTGAGGCCCTCCAAAACTTAGTGAGATCCTGTTTCAAAATAAAGAATTAAAAATAGGGCTGGGAAGCCGGGCGTGGTGGCGCACGCTTGTAATCCCAGCATTCGAGAGGCTGAGACCAGAGGATCCGGGTTCGAGGCCAGCCTCAGCTACTTAGTGAGGCACTCTGCAACTTAGTGAGACTCAGTTTCAAAATAAAGAATAAAAAATAGGGCTGGGGGTATAGCTCGGAGATAGAATGCCCCTGAGTTCAATCCCCAGTACCGCAAAAAAAAAAAAAAAATAGGGCTGGGAGTGTAGCTCAGAGGGAGCGTGCTCCTGGATTCAATCTCCAGTAAAACACACACACACACACACACACACACACACACACACACACACACACACAAAATTGGACTTTAGGGGGAATGTTCACTTGAGTGGAATTTTGTAATAGAGTGAGATTTGTGGTACAGTGGTATCTTGTAGCAGTCATTTTTTCATTAATTCTTTTTTTTTTTTTTTTAATTGGAGAAGCATTTATTGACACCTATTATGTGTTGGGAAATGTGGTAGGAGCTAAGATTTTAAAAAATGATTAATACATGGGGTTCTTGCCGAGGACCTCACATCATGCAAACCAGTCACTAAAATACAGTTAACTGAATCCTTGAGATATATGCTGTGAAGTATGTATCTTTGTATGTAACTTGAAGAATATACATCCTGTATACCATCTTAAAATATATCTGTGATGCATATGTCCAAGGTTCTACATTTTATATTTAGTAGGTCAGGGAAACCTTTTATTTCATTGTCAAGTTTGGCCTAATATAAAAATTTGGAAATTTTTAGACATAGCAAACTTCTAGTTTCCATCACTGTTAATTTACTGACTGTTAAATTTAGGCATGATATTTATATTCTCTTAAGTCTCAATTTTTTCTTTGAAGTGGAGATAATTTATATCAATATCCACGATTTCTTAGACATAAAATTAGATATTAAAAATATAAATATTATATTATAAAACTACTAGAATTCCCAGTTTCCACCATATGAGTATATGTGTTACTAACGTGAGTTCCCTTGTCTTTAAAAATACTGCACGAAACAATAGGCTTGTTAGTCCCTTTGTTATTGCTTATAGTTTAGGTTGTTCTGTGACTCACTAGTTTACAAGTCCCTAGCCCCACATTATTGGTATCAGCAGTTTACTGTTTAGACTAAAGAAGAAAGACAGCGAAGAAGAGAAGGAAGGGAATGAAGACGAGAAAGACTCCCGAGACCTTCTTGACCCCCGAGACCTCCACGACACTCGAGACTTTAGAGACCCCAGAGACCTCAGATGTTTTATATGTGGAGATGCAGGACATGTACGAAGGGAGTGTCCAGAGGTCAAGCTGGCCCGTCAGAGGAATAGCAGTGTGGCAGGTAAGTAGAAAAGGCCCAAAATAGTTTCTACTGGAATTAAAGTCATGTATGTTGATGTCATACTAAGGACCCTAATTCCTCTCTAGTCCCAAACCTAGTTGTATGATTTTGGACCTTATAACTTCTTAAAATAATTAAAATTTAGATAAGACTTTTACTTTGAATAATACTTATATATGTTTGCAATTAAGTTCTCTACAGTCTGTTATATTCAGCTGACTTCTAAGTATTTTTTGAATTTGAGTAAGTTTATTTCTCACAGGCAATATAGCATTCTTTTTTTTTTTTTTTGCGGTACTGGGGATTGAACTCAGAGGCATTGTAACTCCGAGCTACACCCCCAGCCCTATTTTTTATTCTTTATTTTGAAACTGAGTCTCACTAAGTTGTGGAGTGCCTCACTAGGTAGCTGAGGCTGGCCGTGAACCCGGATCCTCCGGTCTCAGCCTCCCGAATGCTGGGATTACAAGCGTGCACCACCATGCCCAGCTAATATAGCATTCTTTACAAGAGATTTTTTTCCTAGACATATGTAGAAGGAAGTATAGTTCTTCCTACTGCTCTTGTGAGTGAGGCAGATCAGTTCCTATTGTATTTCACAAAGAATTTTAAGAATTTGATAGTATCACATGAGAGTTCATTAAAAGGAAAAACCAGACTATTTTAGCTTTTTTTTTTTTTTTTTTTTGCGGTACTGGGGATGGAACCCAGGGGCATTCTACCTCCAAGCTACACCTTCAGACCTATTTCTTATTCTTCATTTCGAAACAGGGTCTCACTAAGTTGCAGAGGGACTCACTAAGTAGCTGAGGCTGGCCGTGAACCCAGATCTTCCAATCTCAGCCTCCCAAGTACTAGAATTACAAGTGTGTGCCACCATGCCTGGCTTGTTTTAGCTTTTTGCCGCTGTGATATATACCTTAGAAAAATAACTTAGGGGAAGAAAGCTTTATTTTGGTTTACAATTTCAGAGATTTCAGTTCTAAGTCAGCCAGCTCCATTGCTTTGGACCTGAGATGAGGCAGAACATCATGACAGAAGAAAATTGTTCAGCTCATGACAGCCAGGAAGCAGAGAGAGAGAGAAAGCAAGGGGCCAGGGATGAGATAAAGTCCCCAAGGACATTCCCCCAATGACCTGCTTTCTCCAATCATACCCTACCTGCCTGCAATTTCCACCACCTTCCAGTAGTTCATTTTATCAGTGGATTAATCCACTGATGAGGTTAGAACCTCATAATTCAGTCACTTTTCAAGAACTCTACCTCTGAACCTTGTTCCATTGGGGACAAATGAACCCAAACTATAACACTGTTTTAAAAAATGTATTATTAAGCCGGGCGTGGTGGCTCACGCTTGTAATCCCAGCATTCGGGAGGCTGAGACCGGAGGATCCGGGTTCGCGGCCAGCCTCAGCTACCTAGTGAGGCACTCAGCAACTTAGTGAGACTCGGTTTCAAAATAAAGAATAAAAACTAGGGCTGGGGGTATAGCTCGGAGGTAGAATGCCTCTGAGTTCCATCCCCAGTACGCAAAAAAAAAAAAAAAAATGTATTATTATTTTTTGCAGTGCTAGGGATTGAATCCAGTGCCTTGTGCACATTAGGCAAGCTCTCTGTCATTGAACTATACTCCAACCCCTCCAGAGTGTTTTAGAAATTGTTATTTCTATTTATTCAGATTTTTATTATAAAACGTATTTCCTTAAATACATTGTGTGTGTGTGTGTGTGTGTGTGTGTGTGTGTGTGTGTGTGTGTATGTATGTGTGTATGTGGTACTGGGGATGGAACCCGGGGGCCTTCTACTTCCAAACTACACCTCCAGCCCTTTTTGTTTTGAAATCGGGTCTCGCTATATTGCTGAAACCCTTGCTATGCTGCTGAGGCTGTCCTTGAACCTATGATCCTCCTATCTCAGCCGCCCACGTACTGGGATTACAGGCATGCACCATCATATGCTGCTGTTGTCTTTTTTAAAGAAGCAGTAAGAATTTGTTCTTGTTTTCACAGCTGGTACATTTTTTTGGGTTGGGGATAAAACCCAGGACTTCATGTATGCTAATCATGTACTCTACCACTGAGCCATATCCGTATCCCCAGCCTATAGTGTACTTTTTTTTTTTTTTTTTTTTTTTTTTTTGTGGTACTGGGGATTGAACCCAGAGGCATTAATCCAAGTTATACCCTCAGCCCGATTTTATTTCTTATTTGGAAATAGGGTCTCACTAAGTTGCAGAGAGCCTAAGTTGCTGAGGCTGGCTTTGAACCTGTGATACTCCTGTCTCCGCCTCCCAAGTACTGGGATTACAAGTATATGCTACCACGCCTGGCAGCTGTGGTGTACTTTTTAAATTGATCTGAGGTTGTAGGTGTAGCTCTACAGTTAAGCGTTTGCTTAACATACATGAAGCCCCTGGGTTTGCTCTCCAGCACCATAATCCAACCCCCATCCCCCCAAACCTCACCCTGTCAAGCCCCACCCTCCCCCGCCACAAAATCAGAAAAAGAAGTAAATGGATCTGCAAGATTGAAAAATGCATTTAATTAGTTGTTACAAGTTTTTCACTGATATAGTCATAGTTTAGAAGTCTAAATTTATAAAATTTCAGAGAGATTTGAGACTATTTTGCATAAGAAGGGAGTTTATTGGTTGACACTTCTCTGCTACTTCCTTTATTTTTTAATTTTCTTTGTGGTGTCTTCTCTTAGCAGCCCAGCTGGTTCGAAACCTTGTAAATGCCCAACAGGTGGCCGGTTCAGCTCAGCAACAGGGTGATCAGTCCATAAGGACTAGACAGTCCTCGGAATGTGTAAGTACTCTGTATATGAGTAAGTTTGACAGGATGACAGCATTATCTTTTGTGAGCAATAGGGGTTTATCTCTCAGTCTGGTAGATACAATCTTGGGGATTACATGATGCTTTGTAGACGTTTCCTTGCTAGGCCCATAAAATAGAATGAGAATTACTTTTTTTTTTTTTTGCGGTACTGGAGATTGAACCCAGGGGCATTCTACCTCCAAGCTATCCCCCCAGCCCTATTTTATTCTTTATTTTGAAACAGGGTCTTATGAAGTTGCTAAGGGCCTCCCAAATTGCTGAGGATTGCCGAAAACCTGTGATCCTCTTGTCTCAGTCTCCCAAGTATTGGGATTACAAGTGTGCACCATCATGCCTGGCTATTGAGCATTACTTTTGGAGCAATATATATCTGGGTTTCTATCAGTAGGCAACTACTTAATTTACATAAGTCTTTCATTATTTTTAAAATAAAATAACAGGTACCTAATAGAATGGATTAAAATATGATAAGGACTTTGAAGTTTCATGCTTTTCCTTGTTGAAAAATATCAACACCATTAATAAAAGTAGACATAAATATTGAAATAAGCCAGGCATGGTGGTACATGCTTGTAATCCCAGTACTTGGGAGGCTGAGACTGGAGGATCCGGGTTCTTGTCCAGCCTCAGCTACTTAGTGAGGTACTCTGCAACTTATCGAAGACCTTGTCTCAAAATAAGGAATAAGAAATAGGGCTAGGAGTGCAACTCGGAGGTAGAATGCCCCTGGGTTCAATTCCCAGCACCACACACAAAAAAATTGAAACAAATAGCTTTCACATTTCTTTTTCATTTTTGCTGCTGAGCCTAGTTATACAAACATGCACTAATGTATGTCAGTTTTATTTTCTAAATTTAGAGACTACTAATGGCTAAATGTGAGGCTCCCCCCATGGTACTGTGGTTTGAACCCAGGGGCATTCTATCTCCAAGCTACACTAGACTTATTTTATTTTTTATTTGGAAACAGAGTCGAGCCTTGCTAAGTTACTTAGGCTATCCTTGAACCTGCAGTCCTCCTGTCTCAGCCTCCCACATTCTAGGATTTCAGGTATGCACCACCATGCCTGGCTACCCCCAGCCCTTTTATTTTGTATTTTGAGATGGGTCTTGGTAAGTTGCTGAAGCTGGCCTCCAACATACAGTCCTCCTGTCTTGGCCCTTCTAGTACTGGAATTGACAGGCATGGGTCACCACTCTCTTGGTGCAGTGACTCAGTGTAAAAGGAGAGGGAACACATATTTTTGTGTTTTAAAAAAAAAAAGTTATATGATGATAATATATTGGTTTTATTTTAAAACGTATTGATTGATTTATTAGATTGAATGAGGAACTATTTATTTATTGTACTATTTCTTTTAAATCCAAGCATATGATCTTTAGTAACAGCTTATAATTTGTTAAAACATTAATTGGGTTTTTCCCTATTCTCAGTTGTCCATGTATATATACTCATTATGTTTTAAAATATCCAGCCAGGTGTGGTGGTGCGTATCAGTAATCCCAGTACTTGGGAGACTGAGAGACAAGAAGATTGCAGGTTCAAGGCCAGCCTCAGCAATTTAGCAAGGCTGTTTCAAAATTAAATAAATAAAAAGGGCTGGGGACTTAGCTCAGAGGAGAATGTCCTTGGGTTCAATCCTTAGTACCAGAAATTAAAAAATAAAAATCCAGATCTATTAGGAGTCTAGTGCTCTTAGGACAATATGTAGGTGGTAATTTGTTTGCATGAAACTTTCATATGTCTTCTCTTTTGACATATGAAAACCTAGTGACATACATTGTAAAAGACCAGAGTATCAAATTAAAATCTAGACTCTCAATTTTATAGAAATTTTGATGAGTTGCTCTAAACCTTTGTTTAAATCTATATTCACCTTGTATTTCTTAAATTAATTTTTATGTATTAATTAAATGCTTATTCTAAACTTGACACTGTTTTAGACTCATCAAATGTAATGTTTTGAGTGGCTCTGTGAAGTGGTAGATATTAGTATAATCAAATTTTACAAATTAGGAAGCTGGCTGGGCATGATGGTGCATGCCCATAATCCGGGTATTTGGGAGGCAAAGACAGGAAGATCACAGGTTTGAGGACAATCTCAGCAGCATAGTGAAATGCTCAGCAACCTATAAGACCCTGTTTCAAAACAAAATAATAATAATAATAAAGGGCTGGGTGTAGCTTGAAGGTAGAATATGCAATTCCACACACATACACAAAAAAGGAAAAAAGAAAAAAAAAAGAAAAAACACCAAAAGGTAGTAGAAAATAAGAGAAATTGTAAGATTAAAATCCAAATTGTTCTAGCTTCAAAGCTGTGAACTATTAACATGCTAAATCTCATGTGATTTCTATTTTATTTTTATTTTTTTGGTGCTGGGGGTTGAACTCAGGGGCATTCTACCTTTGAGCTACACTTACAGCTCTATTTTTTATTCTTTATTTGGAAACAGAGCCTCACTAAATTGTGGAAGGTCTCACTAAGTAGCTGATGCTGGCCATGAACCTGTGATCTTCCTGTCTCAGCCTCCCAAATACTGGAATTACAAGAGTGTACTAAGAATCCTGGCTGTGATTTCTATTTTAGAAAAATTCTTAGAGTATTTGAAAAAGAGTAGTAACATCTTGGAAAACCATTTAGGGAGTTCTCCACCTCCAAATATTTGAATACCTATCTACCCAATACTTTCACAAATGTTATATAATAACATTTAATATAGTTAACACATTTGTTGAATCCTATGTACTATACATATTATAAAAATAATAAACTTTATTAATAACCAGGCATTAGCCATTTTGAATATTGTTGGTTTTGCTTTATTAAAAAATACTCACATTTGAAAACCTTTGTATATTAGCCCTCTTGGATTCTGTTCCTATCTGAAAACTTTCCTACCATCCTTCCCTTACTATAAAAATGTATCTATAGCTGGGCATGGTGGCATGTGCCTTTAGTTTCAGCTCTTGAAAGGCTGAGCCAGGAGGATCACTTGAGCCCAGGAATTTAGGATTACGCCTCACCAACATAGCAAGACCCCTTTGCGAAAAGAAAAGGAAAGGGGAAAAATATATAATACCCTGAATTTGCCACTTCTATTTTCCACATACATTGCTTAGCCCAAAAACAGGTGAGGTAGCTTCTGTGATTTATACTTTACAAGTGAAGAAGCTCAGGCAAGTTTCTTACCTGAAATCAGTAGAAACTTCAAATTAGAACTTGAGTCCTCAGGCTTTCCATCTCTTAAACTTACTCTCTAATTACTTTCCTATGTTGCCCCTGATTTTTATTCTCTGCCTCTTGCCCTCACTTTCCCCTGACCTGAGCTTTCAATAAAAGTCTGTCTTACCAGACATCACTATTCTAACAAAGCACCTCAACCTCATCATGTCTAGAATATAGCTTATTTTTTTCTTTCCAACCCCTCAGATTTGCTCCTTCCTTTTCTGTTTGTCATTTCATTGCCTCTATATCTGTCTGGTTTCCAAAACTTTTCCCTCTCCCTCAACCTCTATATTCAGTCAGTCAGTAAGTCCTGTTTGTTTCTGCTTTTCAAAAATAACTCAACCATTTGCTTCCCTCTATCCTATGTTATGTTCCATAGCCTAGGTTACCATCATCTTAGGACTACTGTATTATAGCAGCCTTTTAATCAACCTCATTAGTATTTTTTTAAGATTCAGTATTTCATTTTTATTAAAACAGGGTATTTTTTCTAAAATGCAGATTGATCATTTTCTGACTTGTTTATTAAAAAAGAGTCTTTGGTTGTTTTCCACCGCCCTCATTGTATAGTGCAAGTGAAAAGGTTTACAAGAATCCTTCGTTATCCTGCCCCTATTTAGTTCTTCAGCCTCAAGTGTACCATTCCCCTGTGCTTATACTCCAATAATATTAATTTTTTTCACATTCCAATTACTTTACAAAGGCCATGTGTTAACCAGGTGTGGTGGCACATGCCTATAATCTCAGTACTTGGGAGGCTGAGACAGGTGGATTGCAAGTTCTAGACCAGTCTGAGCAATCCAGTGAGACCCTGTTTGAAAACAGGAAACAAAACAAAATAAAACAAAAGGTCTGGGGGTATAGCTTGGAGGCAGAATGCCTCTGGGTTCAGTCCCTAGTAAAACACACACACTCATGTGCACACCATGTGTTTTCATGCCTATAAACCTTCAGACATGTTATTCCCTCAGCCTGAAATACTGTTCTGTTCCCTTTATCTCTGCCTCTGTCAGATTGATTTCTTTTTACACTTGAGTCTTAAAGTTTCTTCCTCTGGGAACTTTTCTTCCCTCCTCCTCTCAAAGTGCTCTCCTCCTCTCAAAGTACGATTAGGTGTTCCTACTTTTGGATTTTATGATACACTATACATTATACATTCTTTTTTGTGTGTGGTACTTGGGATTGAGCCCAGGGGCATTCTACCTCTGAGCTACACCCCCAGCCCTATTTTATTTTTACTTTTTGGGGGGAGGGGTGCTGGAGATTGAACCCAGGGGCATTCTACCTCTGGGCTACACCTCCAACCCTGTTTTACTTCTTACTAAGTTGGGGAGGGCCTCACTAAGTTGCTGAGGCTGACCAAAAACCTGTGATCCTTCTGCCTCAGTCTCCCAAGTACTAGGATTACAAGCATGCTCCACCATGCCTGGCTTTTATTTTTTCTTTGAAACAGGTTCTCACTAGGTTGATGAGTCTCACTACTTGCTGAGGCTGCCCTAGAATCTGTGATCCTCCTGTCTCATCCTCGTAAGTACTGGGATTACAGGCATGTGCCACCACGCCTGGCATACATTATGCATTCTATATCATAGTAATCATTATATTTTAATGCGATTGTTTATGTAATCTATATCTGCTCCATGTGGAAATACATATTAATATTATATTTTTAGTACTTAGACTAATGCCCAATATATAACTGATACTCAGTAAATGCTTCTTGATGGACTGATTAAAAGTAACTAGCCGAGCGTGGTGGCGCATGCTTGTAATTCCAATACTTGGGAGGCTGAGACTGGAGGATCGGGTTCATGGCCAGCCTCATCTACTTAGTGAGGCCCTCAACAACTTAGTGAGACCCTGTTTCAAAATAAAGAATAAAAAAATTGGACTGGGGGTGTAGCTCAGAGCTAGAATGCCCCTGGGTTCAATCTCTAGTACCACACACACACAAAAAAAAAAAGAAAAAGAAAAAAGAAAGTAATTGAGTTATTTATATGTAAGTTACTAGTTCATAAATGGGAATACATATTTTAAATGAGGGAATAATGTGTCTTTTCTTTGTATAATAAAAAGGCTTGTGAGGCATTACCCATATGAGAAAGGGTTTGAGTACCTTGGGAAAAATTTTACCTTCATGGAAAATTAGTTTTTATTATTATTTGTTATTACTTACATCAGCTAGTTCTGCATATAGTGTTCTAATAAAATAACTATAATTTTGCATTTTTATAATCTTTTGCTAAGATATTTATAAATTATTTTTAAACTGTGTCTTTTTTTTCTCTGCAGTCTGATTCACCATCTTATTCTCCTCAACCCCAGCCGTTTCCACAGAACTCTTCCCCATCAGCTGCTATTACCCAGCCTCCATCCCAGCCAGGATCCCAGCCTAAGCTTGGTCCACCTCAGCAGGGAACCCAGCCCCCCCATCAGGTCCAAATGCCCATGTATAATTTTCCCCAGTCACCACCAGCTCAGTATTCTCCCATGCACAACATGGGATTATTGCCAATGCACCCCCTCCAGATCCCTGCCCCATCCTGGCCCATCCATGGCCCAGTGATGCACTCTGCACCAGGCAGTGCCCCCAGCAATATTGGCCTGAACGATCCCAGCATCATCTTTGCACAGCCTGCTGCCAGACCAGTGGCAATCCCTAGCTCCTCTCATGACGGACACTGGCCTCGTACTGTGGCTCCAAATTCCCTGGTGAACAACGGTGCAGTGGGGAATTCGGGTAACTCTTTCTTTTCTTCTTTTGTATCTGTTTGTCTGTTATTATTAGTTGAACTGGGTAAATATTGTGAATAAAGCAAGCAGTATTTATGGAGATGCAGTATAGGATTAGATAAAGCTGAACAGAATGGGCTCTTAACTGGGGCTTCCTGGATTTAAATCCTGAATCTGCCATTTATTATGAGGTCTTAGGTGGTTACCTACTTTCTTTGCATTGGTTTCATCTATAAGACGGATAATACTAACATTTAGGGATGTTGTGAATATTAAATGAATGCATGTAAACGTTAGCTATTATTTTTTAAAATTTTCACTGCCACTTGCTTTGTAGGTATTATTGGCAATCCTTTTATAGTTGATGAAATTAAAGGGTTAAGTAACTTAACTATCTTACTGTCATAGTTAATCATGATAGACCTAAGGTTTAAATTAATTTTTTTCTTCAAAACCCATACTTTATGCTCTAGACTCTGCTGTGTCTCCAATTAAGGAGTAAACTTTTGGGCGGTTTTGGGGATTGAAACCAGGGACATTCTACTTCTGAGCTACACCCAAAGCCCTGTTTTTTATTCATCATTTTGAAACAGAGTCTTACTAAGTTGCCGAGGGCCTCACTAAGTAGGTGAAGATGGCTGCAAACCTGTGATCCTCCTGTCCCAGCCTCCCAAGTACTGGGATTACAAGCATGCGCCACCATACCCGACTAAGAAGCAATTTTTAAAACACACAAAAAAATTAATAGCAAATAGCAGTGTTAAAAAACAGCTTTTTTCTGTTAAGTAATACATATTATAGAACATTTAAAAATAAGAAAATAGAGGACTTCCGGGAAGATGGCATCGGAGTGAGACACTTCTCATTAGGTGCTGTGAGCTCGATTCAAATCTGCCATAGAGGCAGCTTCTTGACAGAAGAAAAAAGCAACAAAAAGGTGAACAATGCTACGATAACTGAAATACAGCTGATCAGAATCTGGAAGACCGACCAGGGAGAGCAAAGAAGCCCATCTGTGCGGTTGCAGTGCCACGCTGCTGAGTGGCGGCCACCATTGAGCCAGCTCCCGATGTGGGGTCTGTTGACAAATATATAATGATCTTCTGCATTCCCAGCGACCAGAGATGGAGTGATGGAGTAAGCAACTCCTGAACTCTACATCCTAACCAGGTGGCATATTGAGGCACCTTCGACAGTGACCTGAACACATGGTACGACCAGGTTAAGCCCGTGCGGGGCCATCCCCACTCACCTCTCCCTACAGAGCCAGAGCAGAGATCAACTGCACTGCAGAGCTTGAATCAAAACTGCCGCAGGAGCAGCTTCTTGACGGAAGGAAAGAGAAGCAAAGCAGCATAAAAGTGAGTAAAGCAACAGGGGCAGTTGGTCGGAGCGCAGAGAGCAGACCAGGGGGGAGGGGGGGGAGCCAGCGCGTGCGTGGCAGTAGCAGCTGCCATCTTGTCAGCCGCCATTTTGTCTGCCGCCCACAGCAGCAGGGATCTACCCAAAAGATCTGCAGAGGCCAAATCAGGTCTGTTCTTGCAAACTTGCAGGGATTTTTGCTTCTTGCTGACGTTTCTTGTTTTCTGAGTTTTTTGCTTTGTTTTGTACCGTTTTTACTCTGCATTGCTTTTTTATCTATGTTTGTTCGGATGATTGGTTGCTTTGTTAGCTTTTGCTAGACCCTAGAAGTCAACACCTGAAACCACCAAAGATACCAATAGAGCAGGCAGAAGAAGCACCAGAGTGATTGCAACTCAGTACAAGATACCACTCACAGAGAGAAAATAAAAATAAGAAATCTATAAATTCAGAGAAAGCGTGCAAGAGCAGCAAAGTTATAAATTTAAGAACAGGGAAACCATGTTCAGAGGGAAAAATACCAAAGAAACAATGAGTCAACACAACCCCACAATAACAGAACTCAACGACACTGAATGGCAGAGCTTACCAGAAGAACAATTCAGATCTTTAATAATAGAAATGATACAAAACTTCCAGAGAGAATGCAGAGAGAGATGGAAAGGAAGGAACAAATAAACAAAGAATCTGACACCCTGAGCAGGAATCATAGAGAAGCCTTGAGGAACGTGAAGGATGTGAAAGATGCAATAATAGAAGTGAAGACATTAATACAAACTATAAACAGTAGATTAGACCACATGGAAAACAGAATATCACTATTCCAAAAATGAATCCATTATACATAATCTAGAAAAAAAAATTCAACAGTATGACTCCGACATCGATGAGATCTAGGCCAATTTTAAAAGAGCTAACCTAAGAATAATAGGCATAGAAGAGGGATTTGAAGTTGAAACTAATGGAATAAACAACCTTTTCAAAGAAGTAATATCAGAGAATTTTCCAAACAGAGAAAGAGAAATAGACACACAGGTGCAGGGAACATATAGAACCCCCTCTAGATAAAACCAAAGAATAGGCTCACCACGCCAGATAATAATCAAGATGACTAATGTAGAGGCTAAGGAAAGATTTCTAAAGGCAACAAAAGTAAAAGGCCAAGTGACATTTAGAGGTAAGCCAATTAGAATCACTGCCGAATTCCCAAACCAAGTCATGAAAGCCAGGAGGGGCTGGAGTGACATATTCCAAACCCTGAAAGAAAATAACTTGCAGCCAAAATTCTCCTACCAAGCAAAACTCTCTCTCAAAATTGACGGGGATAAAAAGCCTTCCATGACAAATAGAAACTGATAGCATTTATGTCTTCCAAACCAGCACTAGAGAAAATACTCAAAGAGATTAACTACAAAGAAGAACTGACAAGTAAACGTCAGAACCAGAGAAACAATAATTTCCAGGAAGCAAACAACTAAGCAAAGAAGAACAAACACTATCACAAACAGAACTCAAAACTCAAAATGTTAGGAATTAAAAATCATCTCTCAATACTCACACTGAATATAAATGGTCTCAACTCCCCAATAAAAAGGCACAAGGTGGTAAAATGGATTAAAACCCAGAATCCATCTATATGCTGCCTGAAAGAAACACACCTTACAAGCAAAGATTCCCACGGGAGGCTGAGACCGGAGGATCCGGGTTCGTGGCCAGCCTCAGCTACCTACTAGTGAGGCACTCCGCAACTTAGTGAGACTCAGTTTCAAAATAAAGAATAAAAAAACACCACATCAAGAAAATTATACGCCATGACCAAGTCGGGTTCATCCCAGGGATGCAAGGCTGGTTCAGCATACGAAAAACAATCACTGTAATACACCACATAAACAGACTCAAAGACAAAAAATCACATGATCCATCTCAGTTGATGCTGCAAAAGCATTTGACAAGACCCAACACCCATTCATGCTAAAAGCACTGCAGAGAATCGGATAGAAGGAACATACCGCAAAATTATAGAGGCAATATACAGTAGGCCTACAACCAATAT
>PVLC010024208.1:0-23969 GCA_004027655.1 Graphiurus murinus
CATTCACTTTATTTTCACTTTTAAAAATTCGGGAATTAGATACCCACAAAGGATTGTGGGTCAAATGGTAATTCTCTATTTTTATTTTATTTTTTTCAAGGAACTGCTATCATATTTCCACAGCAGCTACACTATTCTACATCCCACCGGAATTATACAAGAGCTCCGATTTCTGTATGTCTTTGCCAACATTTGTTATTTCTTTTGTGTCTGTGGGTAATAGCCATCCTAATGGGCCAGAGGTGGTGTCTCATCGTGGTCTTAATTCGCGTTTCCCTGATGATTAGATACTGAGCATCTTTTCCCGCTCATTGGCCATCGTTTATCTTCTTTGGAGAAACGTCTCAAGTCCGTTACTTATTTTTGAAGCTTTTATTTGTGCATTGTAATGATATATCACAGTGAGATTCAGAGTGATCTAAACACATGGCACGTGGTATGTTTCCCGCTGCACCCCTCTTACCTCCTCCCCATAGATTTAGGGAGATTGGTAGTGATTTTTTTTAGTTGAGCTACTTTGTTATTGAGTTGAAGGAACTCTTTACCTAGACTGAATATTGCCCTCTTACCAGATACAGATTTTGCAAATACTTTGTTCTATTCCTGGGTCTCCCTTCTCCCTCCGCTCAGCGCCTTCTTTGTACACAGAAGTGTTTGACTCTGGTGTAGCCCAGCTTACCTACTTTTTCTTTCCTGCTCCCTCTCTTCATCTTTCCATCCCCTCCCTCTTCTCCTTTGTCATTTCCTCCATCAGCAGCGAGCTTGGGATCTCCAAGAGGTGTCTGGCTTTCTGGACATCATGGCTGAGGTCCAACGGCCAGGATCAAAACCGTAGTCCCCACCCCACCTTCTTTCTGAGGAGCACCGTGCAAGGTACTGAACACCTGCAGCTCAGTGTTCTTCTCTGGGAAGCAGAGAGATGACGTCCCTACATTTACCTTCCAGTGTTGATGACACCATCAGAAACAGGGGTCCTGTGTGTGTGTGTGTGCCACTTTTAGAAGCTCGTGGGTAGGGTCTTTCCAACCCCCTGGCTCTGTGGGCACCGGGCATATTCCACAGATAAGGGGAGCCCTGCTCCCCACTCCATCCCATGTTCTGGACTGACACCTCAGGCTTCTCTTCTGTATCACTCGAGTCCCGTTCCATTTACAGGATGACAGCTGATTTTCTCTTTAAGTGCCTCTAATGCACACTATTCTAAGCAAGAAAATTGCATGTTCCTTCCCACCAATGGTTGGTCCTAGGGACAGCCAACAAGTAACAGACATAAACGGCCCTCCGTCTGTCTGTTTGGCTTAAGCTCTCCTTTGACTGTGCCTCTTACAATCAGAAGCGCTGAGGAAAACATTCCCACTGGGCCTCTGCTCCTGGGTACCCTCCGGCCCCAGACTCCTGGAGAAGTTCCAATCATGGGATAAGCCAGATCCAGACTAGACAAAGAATTTCTGCAACTCAGTAAGAACAAACTAGCTCAATCCAAAAGAGGAAAAGTCAGCAGGTGCGTGGGGGCTGCTTCCCATACAGGACCACCTCTTCTTGGAAGCCAGGGCCTCCTGTCTTCCACCGAGTCTGGGAAATGCAGTTTTTAGTCTGATTGGGGTGGCAAGTCTGAGTTGAAGACTCCTCTCTCCATAAGAAGGAGAGGAGACAACAGCCATCTCGGCTATGAGGACTGTCCCATGCAAATTTACACCCTAGAGAAATGGAATAAAAGAAATTACAGGGAGCTGTGTTCATGGACCGCGTGCTGTGTCTCATCTGTGAGATACGAGGGGGCTTTGGGGAGATACTAAGTTTGGGGGGTGCCGACACCGACCCTGCCTAACTCTGTGATCCGGAGCCGACTCTCAGGCTCTGCGTCGCAGCCATGCACGTTTATCTGTACAGAAGTTGGCATTACTTTTGTCTTGTGGGCTGAGTGAGACTGAGGTTGGGAGATCATCACCCTGGTTGTGCACATGGGACCACAGAGGAACAACTGGCTTTGTGCTGCGGGAACAGGGGCTGCAGAGTCGGCAGAGAGAATCCACCTCCGAAAGCTGCTGTCTCTCCCGTAACCCACGCTCTCCTTGGCTGGGGTCGGTGGTCTCAGTACTGTGCCCTTTCCAGTGACATCTTCCCAAAGGTGACCTTTTGTGGGATGCTTCTCTGCTTCACACACACCAGCAGCTGCGTCCAGAGGGTCCCCGGGGGCTGCCCGACAGAGGACCCACTCAGGGACCGTGGACGGCTGTTGACCATGTGGGGACGCAGTGTCTTCAGGGGTGCCACGAGTTCTCCTAAAACCTTAAGAAGTGCTGGGCTTTTCTCCCACGAAAGTTCTCCAACAGTTGAACTGATCACAGAGCAACACTGAATATTTAGGACTTTTTTTTTCCCTGGATTTGTTAGTGCGTCGTCATCATACATCTTTGTGAAGTACAAGCTGGTAGAGACATACATGCACACACTACTCATTTAACCCTCCCCAATTCCGGCCCCATTCCCTCCCCCTCCCTCCTTCTCATGTTTGGTTTAGTGATTGACTTTGATATATATATATATATATATATATATATTTTTTTTTTTTTTTTTTTGCGGTACTGGGGATTGAACTCAGGGGCATTCTACCTCCAAGCTATACCCCCAGCCCTATTTTTTATTCTTATTTTGAAACTGGGTCCCACTAAGTTGTGGAGGGCCTCACTAGGTAGCTGAGGCTGGCCGTGAACCCGGATCCTCCGGTCTCAGCCTCCCGAATGCTGGGATTACAAGCGTGCGCTACCACGCCCGGCTGACTTTGATATATATTTTTTAAGAACTTGTTAAACAAATTTTACTTAGGTGTCTGCTGTGTGCAGTAAGATGCATCTGCTTTGAATTCTTCGATAAATGTAAGCACCACTGTGACCCCTCGGTCAGGACTCAGACCTCTCCATCACCTGAGAGCCCCCGGGAAGGCCACCCACGAGCCACGCCAGGCCCCAGGCGGCCACTCGCCTGCTTTGCGTCCTGCTAGCTTTCCTGCTCCAGAACTTCACAGGAGAGCAGTGTGCAGTGCGTGCATATCTTGACTCCTGCTCCACAGAATGTGTTTGCCCCTGTTTTCAGGAAGAGCAATAGCACCTTCCTTTTTATTACCCAGCAGTGTCTATCAACGGGGACACTCCCGTCCGCAGCGGCCACTGCATCCAGGAGGACACGCCCACCCCAGTCACCCGCCCGTCCGCTCACACACTGGCTAGTTGTTTCAAGTGTCTGGACTACGTATAACAGTGACATATTCATTTGTGTGTAACTCACTGAGTGGACATATGTTTCCATTTCTTTTTAGTAAGTGGACGGGTGGCGTTCCTGAGTTATGTGAAAAGTGCATGTTTAAATTTAAGACATACTGTCTGCCTGTTTTTCAAAGTGGTTGTAGCACATTTAATCACTCCGGAAATTTAGGAGGAATATAGTTTCATCTCAAAGGCACCAACATTTTGCTATTTTGAAGTGTTTCCCGTACTAATGTTACATTGTCCCAGCTCCCTGGGGCTTCAATTTGGCTTTTGATGATACGAATGATATGGAGCAGCTTTCATGAGCTTATTGATCATTCATACATGTACTCTTGGCAAGTATCTCTTCAAATATGTTGCTGAGTTTTTAATATTAAAATTCAAGATCAATTCCACTGAGATTTAATTTACATAGAATAAATTGCATTTATCTAAAGTGTATAGTTCAAGTGTATAGCATAATACTTGATGGAAGAGTCTTTCCACATACTCTGAGCACTTTTTATTGGATTATTTATCTTCTTATCAAGTTATAGGAGTTATTTGTGTTTGGGATACAATTTCAAGATTCAGCCATTTCTTTCTTAAGTAAATACTCCTAAGATTGTTGTAAGCTTATGGTCAATTTACAGAGTCATGAACAAAATTGATTTTGGCAATTCTTTGCCGTGCTCTTGTTGCTCTGTGGAGCGGCGGGTTTCCCGAGGCCCTGGCCGCCCAGTCTCCATTCTGTCTTCTCGGCTGCTCTTCGCTCTCTGCTGGACCTTAACTTCTGCTCTTTTGACTTCCCTGTCTAACCCTTCCCACATTGCACATTTCTTTGTGGACAAAAGCTTGCTCTTAAGTCTTAAAAACCAGATAGCATGATCATGTGAAAATTACAAATCCCTCAAAGAGTCAAAACCATTTCAAAACAGAATAACATTGGAGAACTTCTAAGCAAATAAGGCCAAAGAACCCAAGGTGGAGAGCTTTGTTCCGTATGCCTGGCCCCATGGAGTCCCTTCTGTGTATAGCATGCTAGGTTACGTCAAATGTATTTTCCACGTAGATTGAGGTTTACGATTTTTTCTTATTTAATATAGTGAATTAAGTTGATTGATGTTTAATGTAAAGCACGTTGTATTCTGAGAATAAATACCATTTGATAATCATATATTATTCTTCATAGGAAATATGCGTAATTAAAATACCACAACTGATCTTCCTCCACTCTGAAACCACACTTTTGGTATCAGAAACTTACCGCAGCATAGTGCAATTTCTACTTCCCACCTTCTATGTATGTTGTTGTCATCTATTTTACTCCTGTTTATGCTATGAACTCCGCAGTGCATTTTTTTCAAATTGTGTTTTCTTGGGTTTTTGGAGAGTACCCCGGTGCTCAGCGAGGCCACGCTCCTTTGTTTGACTGGTTGGAACCCAAACATCTTCAGCTCTGCCTGAGACTGGAAACTGTGTAATTTATAGTCCCAGTGCAGTTATCCTGTCACCAATTTTATGAGGTTCTGCATTGTGTATGTACAATTTAACATCCAGGAAAATACACAGTGGGGGAACTGTGACAATCTCTTTAGGTCTTTCTCTGTAAAGCTTCCTCCTTACTGCTCCGCAAATTCCAGCTCTGTACCCAAACTCCACAACAATGCAGAGACGACTGTTGATAAAATTTGGAGTACTTTTTCCTTACTGCAAGCGTATTGTGGAAGATCCTTCATTGTCTACCCAACAGTCGGATCCCTCTACTAAATCTGTGCTAGCAAAACCTTTGACCTCTGTGATGGACTGAATTATGTTCCTTTCAGTTTCATAAGTCAAAGCTGTAACCCATGATGTGACCGCATGCAGAGACGAGGCTTTTAAAGAGGTAATTAAGGTTGAGCAGAATGGGCCCCCGTCCAGTTTGACTGATGGCCTTAGAGGAGATTAGGACACAGCCAGAAGGTGACTGCGCAGTGAGCCGGGCAGCCGTCTTCTGTCGTCCTGTTGACTGTCCAGGGCTTCAGCGCTGCTAACACGCACGGTGCCGGATGGCAGTCTCGGCGCGCGGGTTGCTGCCTTCGCTTCAGATCGCTGGAGGCCGAATGAAGTGGACTCTGGAAAGTCCCGGCCCCTCTGCCGAGCCAGCGGAGTCTGCCTGCAGCCGGCTCATCTCATCCGGTGTCATGGAGCGCCGTCATATTTAACAGCCCGCCAACCTGCGTGGCAACTAGTAATGCTTTCTTGTAATTTTACCTTTAATTTAAATGTCACAGGTTGGGTCATTTTTACAAGTGTGTGCCACCTCGGCTCGGCGTCCAGGCGGGCACCTTCTCTTGGGAGTCGCTGGCCGCTGTCCTTGCTGGTCATCCCGTGGCACAGGGCTCTCCCAGAGCAGACCTGCCAGACGAGGCCATCACATTTTTTTTTTCCTTTTTTCCTTCTCATACCTCAAGGCCTAAACCAGATATCCTCTCCTGTGAACTATTTCATTGCCTCGGTGGCATTTCTAACCCCGCAGTGAAGTGTGGGCCTTTATTATCCCACTGCCCATGGTTCCGTTCTGGCATAGCTGGCCCTCAGCAAATGCTTCTGGATGAATGAACAAATGAATGAAGGGAGGAAGGAATGAGTGATTCGTGCTCTTCTGCTGACTCTGCGACTCACAGGTCTGTGGCAGCACGGGAGCAGGGCTACTTGGTTCTTCACCCAAGGGGAGCCGGGGAGGCTGGGCAGTGTTCTTACATGGCACAGTGGAGGCCAAACGAGGAGACTCATCTCGGGCACGAACTGAGACAGAACTCTCTGCCAAACAAAAATGCAGAACCCACTCAGGACAGAGCATGTTTGGAAAGCTGCCACTGGCTGCTCTTTCAGCCCAGCCAGAATGGCCAGCCTGTGTGTGGGGGGGAGTGGGTCAGGATTCCACTGTCACTGCTGGGCAGAGCCAGAGAGATGGGCAGACACACAGGTGTGAGGTCCCCTCTTCCCCTATAGGCTGCCTCCTGGTGGCCAGTCCACCCCAGGCTTCCTGGCCTGCAGACTCAGGCATGTGAGAGAGACCAGTGTTGCTCAGATCAGCCCAAGCCTGGTTTGTGGGGTGCTCAGTAGTGTTGAAAGGATGGGGTGCCTGCTCTCCATGAGAACCCTCCCCACCCCCACCAGCTTCATCTCTGCACAGCGGAGCCCCGCCCCCTGATTACAGTTCAGTGGGAAGTCTGGTTTTGTATCCTTCGCCACTGAGAAAGAAACCTGGTTTTGCTCTTTGTTTTTTTCCCTCTCTTTGGATCATGGAAAAGATTAACGTGATATTTTCCTTGATTCCGAGAAGAGTCGTTCAATGGCAACTGACTGGATGAGAGAGAAATGCAAGTCAGATGCCAAGGCTGCCGCGTCTTCACGTGAGGAAGGTCGAGAGAAGGTCGAGGACACACAAACGCCTTCAGATAGAGCTATCTTCACGCCTTCCTTCAGCGCCGGATAGTTAAAAGGAAGCTCTTTTAAATTGCCAGTTGTCTCATTTCCAAGAGTAATCGAGATCCTGAAATAACTGGATGAAATCTGCTTAAAAAATGTTTATAGAAATGAATTTTTCCATAGCTCAAATAATGGGAAGACAGCGCCCTGCTTCTGTTTCGGATCTTTGTTTAATTTGACTCCTCCAATCGGGTTTCCCTCTGGATCATCACTGTCCAAGTGCATTGCTTTATCTCTTTAGTATTGATTATTACAGCACTGTGCCATAAAGCCCCATCACATCACGTCGCTGGAGTTGTGGTGAGAAGAGACAGTCCATTTCAGGGAGAAAAATCGCACCTCGCCTTTCGTCTGTTCGGGACAACGGCCCATGCTCTCCCTGGAAGCGCGGCTTGCCCGGGGGAGACAGCTGGCTCGTTTCTTAAGAGGAGGAGATCCACTGCTTCAGCTCTTCTTTCCTCCAGGAAATACTCAGTGTTATGGCTCAGACCACACAGGGGGCGGCAGCTCTTTTACAGCAGTGAGTTCTGGCAGGTGGTTGCCTCTCCCTTCTCCAACGAGTGCACGGTGGGTGTCCAGATGGGGGTGGGTGTCCCATGGGGCCCTGAGAGCAGGTGCCTCATCCTGGCCCTCCTGGCCTTGGCCATGGCCTGGCCCCGGAGGGGGCGGTGCACTGGGCCTAGGGTTGCAATGGCCAGCTCAGATAGTACAGATGAACCCTTATCCACAGCCACGGGACCCGTTGTGTAACAAACAACCCACACTCCATAGCGTAAAACAGTACGTGTGATGCAGCTCATGAGCCCCTCTGTTGGCCAAGCGGCGCTCGGGTCTTGGCTGGACGCCCCTGCCTGGGGCTGGGTGGCGGCCAGTGGTCTTCAGCAGGTGTCAGAGACAGCAGGGTGACCTAGTTTTCTTCGGCATGTCTGGTCCTCCGGCCGGCAGCTGGGGCATGCGACCCTGGGTTATGGACTAAGATGCTGGGCACAGCAGTGCTCTTGAGGCTTGGGTTTGAATTACCTTTGCTTCTTTGCTTAGACCCAGCGCCAGTGGCTGCCCCTGTCCCTGCTGCATCTAGATGCTGAAGGGGACGGTGAGTAACAAGTGAGAGCCTTTGGAATCCATCGCAGCAGGGTTCTCCACCTGGACGCCGTCCTGCCTCCCACAGCTCACTGGGCCGGCCCCTGTGTGTGCTCTCAGGGCTCTTCTGGCGTTGGGGCCCTGAGTTGTAGCCCTTGCCCTTCTATGAGTATATTGTCACCAAATGTCAGTCGGCAGGGGCAGGGACCACGGGAACGATGGACCCCAGGGACGTGGGGATGGTAGACAGCATGCAGTTACTCCATGGCTGCACAGGGCCATCTCAGAGGGATGCAGAGCCCGTGGTCCTGGGCAGGGAGCTCCTGTGATCTTCAGAGCAGCTTCCCCCGGGGTTGTAGTCACTGCAGCAGGCCCAGCAGATGCCTCCCGCCAGCCACAGGCCCACCGCGTCCGGGACAGCGGTCCCCAAAGTGGGCTTCAGGCTCAGCAGCTGTATCTCCTGGGAGCTGGTTGGACATGCATATTCACGGGTGCCACTCCGGGGTGGGGCCCTGCAGGGTGATCTGATGGCATCTGAAACCCGATGATCCTGATGTCAGGCTGTCCCTGGGGGCCCCGGGTCTGCAAGTGTGCCTCACATGCTGGACCCGGGTCTGCTCTTCTTGAGGCTTTGCAACTTTCTCAGCTCCCTGCAGTCTGGTGACTTCCTTGCAGAATGCCTCCTCCCTCTGTAGGAAGTCATTTGGACTTGGCCCACTTGGGAAAACGCCTGGTACTGATGGAAAGGATGCAGGAATTGGCGAATGCTGACCAAACAGCCCCAATCTCAGGTCCCAGGCTGAGGAAAAGAACAGGGCGAGCCCTGGGCTGCGGGTCACCTGGCCACACTCCTGGGTCTAAGTGAACCTGCAGGAAAATGGACAAGCTCATTAACGATCACACAGGTCACCGAGGCCCTTCTGCCCCGGCCGTGAAGACCTCCCCAGGAATCAAGTATTTTCTCAGCTACAAGGAGAGAAAATCGCTTAACAAAGGGTGCTGCCATCGGTTCACAGGGTCTGGTGCTGAGCAACTTGGAGGTAATCGCATGTGCTCCCGGAGTCTTTAGGGCCTGGCACCGTTGCGTACGCGTAGCCTATGTCATCCACGTGGAGACCGGTGCCGGGATTTCACTTACTTTGCTGCTGATGAAGCTGCAGCAAGACCCCGAGAAGCTCAAGTTGGCCGGGTGAGTGCGAGGGGAGCAGGGTTCAGAAGGAGGAGCCAGATTCAGGGTGCGTGCACCTAAGCTGCCAGGTCAGAAGGAGCGGCGGGTTAGCACAGCACGGGGGCAGAAGAATCTTCTCCAGGTGTGCCCGTGCAGAGTGGAGCTCAGCTCGAGCCGTGTGCCCGTGGTCCCCTCCAGAGAGCCCCTAAATAGACTCGTGGTGAGGACATGCTGGTCAGAAGATGCTCTGTGGCCCTGGCTGGTCCCCATCGCTGCTTTGGATGGGTCCTTCCACCGGGGATTCCGACAGAGGCCGGCCAGGCCTTGGATTTGCTCTTATAAACCTGGGCTCCGTGTAGCAGTCCAAATGCACGCGCTCTGGGAAGAACCCCACGGGTTGCCCGCCTCCCTCGCCAAGGCCTGGGCGCTGCTGACTGTTGAGAGGAAAGGCAGACGGGGCACAGCGCGTCACCCCACCCTGCTCGGAGACACCACGGCCTCCTGCAGCAGATCGCCTGCAGGACGCTCATCAGACGCCCTGGTACCAGGGTCACCCTGGCTCTGAGGTCTAACCTGTCTGGTATCCGGCACCTGCCTGCTCACCTGTGTGCTCACCTGTGTGCTCACCTGCGTGACGTCACACTGGCCTCCCTGGGCTGTGGCCTTCCTCCAAGAGCGAGCGGAGGCTGTGGGGGACCCTGGAGAAGGGCGCCTGAGCCGTCCCCACTGCGCCGCCCTCTGACCCTCACTCACAGGGCTGCTGCAGCCACTCCTGCTCTGGGGACCTGCAGTGGCCTGGGGGTTTGTCCTGTGGAGAGCTTTTCAGCTGGTGCTTAGGAAAATCCCACCCCATCCCCTCCATTGCCCCAACTGTACTCGGCCCTGGGGAAGTCCCACGAGCAATCTTCCAGCTGCCTCTGAAGGTAGTTGGGGGCGAACCTCAAAGCTCATTTGGGGCTCGGGGAGGATCTCAAAGCCCGTCCCTCTTACTGCCCACCCCCACCCTCCAGGACAACTCCCCACTCCCAACTTCAGCCAGGCTTTCTGGTCAACCCCAGCAGAGATGGCCCAGCCCAGTTCTGCCTAGGTTGCAGCAGCCGCACCCCCGGCTGTGCTGACCCCCAGGCCCTTCAGCCTCGCTGCTCTCACCAAGTGAGGAGGGCACACTTGGACTTCCGGGAAGAGCAGATAAGGAGACGGCACCCGTCTACCTCAGCCTCATCTGCGGAGCATTCCGCCTAGCCTGTCCCAGTCTCTGGCATCGGACTTCCTACTGGGCACTCATTAGAAGGCCCAGTGCCAGGCCCGGCCCAGCCTTGAGCGGCAGAGTGGTGTCTGCAATCCTGGGCACGTGCTGCGCATGGAAGAGCCTGGGAGTGCTGCTCTCCGTGCTTGCCGCCCTCTGCCGAGTGTGAGCAGAGGACTGCTCCCTGTGCAGAGCCAGGCTTCCAGCCTGCAGGGGCCAAGGGTGCCTTGGCACATTACCATCCCCCGTGCCCCATGGCATGGGTGCCGGTACAGCTGTGTTGAGCAGAGACCTTCGTCCAGGATGGCTTTGCAAAGAGAAAACCAGCCTAACGTCAGTACAAGCTGCACGAGTCAGCTTTGAGGGCAACCTTGTGCTTAGTCCTTATTACCAAGGGCAATTGCTCTCTCTCTTGCTGTCTGATGCGATGTTTACTCCCTGCTACCGTGCCGCCCAGCTGGTCCCTCTCCGGAGCTCTCTGGTTGTCCTCTGGCTAGCAGGATGGCTGAATTAGGACACATTTACATTCCTCACCACGGGTGCACACACGCGCCCGGAGGTCGGAAGGTGGCCGGGATGACGGATCGGCATCCGGGAGGTGCCCTCCTGCTCCGCAATCTGCTTCTGGACGCGCCCCGCGGCTGCTCGGAGTGCTTCTCTGTGTGTGCGAGATTTTTTATTGTCTATAAATCTTGACGAGCCAAACTGCAGTTGTCCTTGCTGGAAGGAGATGGGCTCTTGGTGAAATCTCATGATCTCTCCGACAGAGTTGCCTTGCTAAAAAGCGGGCAGGCAAGGTGCGGGCAGGCTGGGTGGAGGCTGGGCAGGGGGCGTGTGGAGTGAGGATGCTGCACTTCTCCAGGGGAGAGGGACCTCTGAAGCCCCTGGCAAAACCAGGGAGCTCGGTTAAAGCAGCGTCCACCCCGGGGAGCCCAGGAGGGGATTTCTTCTCCCCAGCTGCCTTCAGGCCCTGCTCAGTGGAAACTCTGCCAAAATGAGATGTGTTTCTGCTCAGGAAATGGCCCCTACCAGGCCACTGCAGCTCCTGGACTGAGCCACAGGCCTGCAACAAAGTCTCTCTCTCCTCTGTGCCGAGTTGGGCCCAGGAACTGTGTCCTGCCTTCTAATTCAGCCCGACTTTGGCCCTTTCTAATCCAAACTCTCCCTTCTCTCTCTCTCATACCCAACGAGGCTAAAGACCGATGGAGCTGAGTTATCAGAGGGCAGACATTGCATGTTTTGTCTCTTAATTCATTATAATTGTTGTATTATTATATTGTTATACAACTGTTATGATAAAAAGTGCCAGCCATGAGGAACCAGGACACAATCTGCATGTGCATTCTCAGTGCTCTCCTCCTCCCTCCCTGTCCTGTCTCCATTCCTAAGGAGGAAGACTCCCGGAAGACCAGAATTCCTTCGAGCCGCTGTTCCGACCTATCGTGGTCTCCTTTCTTGGCCAAGGTGCAGCAAGCCTGGCGCTATGGCCTTGCGGGTTCACTGGGGTGGGGGTGGGACCTGGGTCAGGACCAGAGCTGAGCTGCCTACGCTCCCTGCTGTTAAATTCACTTCCTGAGACTCAGCCTGAGCTGCACATTCACTGTGACTTCTGGATGCTTAGCAACTGCTGTGAATTGGGAGGCTGAGACCGGAGGATCGGGGTTCGCAGCCAGCCTCAGCTACCTAGTGAGGCACTCCGCAACTTAGTGAGACTCAGTTTCAAAATAAAGAATAAAAAATAGGACTGGGGGTGTAGCTCGGAGATAGAATGCCCCTGAGTTTAATCCCCAGTACCGAAAAAAAAAAAAAAAGAAAGTGCTGTGAGGAGCCGAGGTGATCAGCTCCTGAGCAGCGGTGGGGGGCGGGGCGTGGGGCAAAGCCCAGGGTCCAGGTGCTCAGGTGCTCAGTCTGTTCCCGCCCTTTACCTATGTAACTCCTTGGTCTTCATGGAAGACTGTGAGCCTCCCTTGTCACCACCCACCCTTATAGTACAGAAGTCTGAGCACAGAGAGGTTGAGTTACTGAGGAAAGCCACAGAGTAGGGGCAAGGGCAGAGCCAGGGTTTAACCCCAGGCTTCAGCTCCATACTTCTGCCACACAGTCCACAGTCTCCAAACACTGTGACACCCATGTGAGGCCGGCATTGCAGACTGGAGCACAGGACCCATGCAGAGAGAGGGAGGGGACTCTACCTGCCTCTGTGTTTACTCAGTCAAGGACACCAGGAGCCACCCTGTACAGGAGCCCTACACACAGCGCAGAGCTGCAGGAGAGACCTACTTCCTAAAGAAATAACAACCCTGCTGAACAGACAGGAAGGCCGTTGTCGGACCAGGACGGTCTGGTTCAGAGCCACTTCCTTTGCATCAGGGAGCAGACCTGAGAGTAGGTTGGAGGCCAGTCAGTGTGGGACCCTTGGGTCCTGGTCCTCAGGAGTGACGCAGGGAGCAGGCTCAGGAGAAGACAGAGAAGAGTATGAGAGGACTCCCCAGGGTGCGAGGAGGCCGGAGCAGCGCTGCTCAGGGAAGGGCAGTATCTGGACATGCAGGGACAAAGCCTCCTACACCAAATTTCATGGGCAGACTGCCCATCCATCAAGACCCCGAGTGGGAATCCTGGGGACCACTTCCCTGGCAGGAGCACCAGCAGGGCTGAGCCAGGCAGACAGCTTTCTCCAGAGCGAGCCCGCTCCTCGGTCTCTGCATATTCCGCAGGGCCAGCCCTGGCCTGGCCTGTGAGGACCAGAAGGAAGCAAACGAGCCAGCTTTGCTGATGTGGAGGTGCAGGAGAGGACCAGGCCTTGTCTCCATCTCTGGCCACCACAATTTCCAAAATATAATCAAGACTGTTGGCACGAATCTACTCCTGAACACAAAAGAGAAAAGTAACCGGCAACGAACTGTGTAAGAATTAGGTTCTGATGCTGTTGTTTGACCTTTTCTCTCCATTTAGTTATTTTTTCAGAAACAAGGTGCCTGGCTAAGGACCTCTCACAGGCCAGGCCTTCAGTTCCCGCCACAAAGGGTGGCTCCTGTCCTAGGAGGTCCCCACCTGAGCTGGGGCTCACAGCAGCAATAGGAGGGATGGTTTGGTTTTATTTTGCTTTTCACATTTATGGAAAAAAAATAACATAAGTAAATTAGTTGTGGAGGGAGACATCCAATAGAAATCAAATAAATGAGTTACATAAATGTTTGCCTTATTGTAAAATTGGAATTTTCAATTGCAAAATAGCTTGGTGAAAAAAAATTAAATGGTCTGAGTCCCAGCTCAACAAAATCCCCAGAGGCAGCTTCTGGGGAGTAAATGAAGTATCGAGTAGATTGGACTCAACAACACTCAAACAATCTGTTGATTTATGATTTTGCCTTCAGAATTAATAATTTGACATAAAATTATCCCACAAGAGGAATGGCTTGGAGTCATAGATGACAGATCTCTTGTGTCCCCAGCCCCTGATTAGATCCACAGTCCAACATCTGGGCCGATGTTTGAAGAGAAAAGATTGAGCTTGGTCTGGGTATTTGCCAAGAGGCGGTAATAAAATGTTGTTTTATTTTTTATTTGTTTTGTCATGAGTAATCACATCAATTGGACTTCTCTAGAAAAGCACAACAGAGAGAGAGAAAGAGAGAGAGAGGAAGGAGGAGGAGGAGGAGGGCAGAGGAGAGGAAGGACATAGTGTGGAAAAGAAGTTTCAAGACCAATAGTAGAGATACAGACAGGTTTATTTGAGGAAAAACGGAGATACACATTCAAAGGGTGTGTGTCATCTAATGAGAGAAAGAGAGAGACCAGTGGAGAGAGAGAGGGAGAGGCAGAGAGAGAAGAGGCTTGCGGCTCTGGGGGACACTGCCCTTCTTTTATAGGAAGCTGCGTGAGCGGCGAGCACGTGGGGGTGCGCTTGCTCCTCTGCTCCTGGTGCCGAGCAGGGGTGGAGGTCTGGCTCTTCCCGGCATCTTCAAGCTCACTTGAGCTGCACCCCAGTCCCTGGACTTTGAACAACGTCTTTTTCCAGACTTTGTTTACCCATCTAAAAATACATTCTGTAAGCTAACAAAAAAATATATGCACCAATTAACTGGATTTGCAATGCTGTAAGATTTACTGGATCTTCTAAGAATTCAGGCTTGGGGGGAGCAGCCCTTCTGCATGAAGGGGAGTGGAGGTGAGGGCGTTCACAGGGCTTCTAGATTTAAAGCTGCAGGCTCTCAGTGCCTTCTCACTTGTCTCCTTTCTACCTCACTGTCCCCTCCCTTTGATACGTGGCTCACAGCTCCCCTTTTCCCATGCCTCAGTGAAGCACCCCAGGTGAGGCCTGGCCATTCTGAGGTCTGCAGGGCAGACTTGAAGCTGCGGGGGCCCTGACGCTGCAGCCTCGAAGCGGAATCCTCCTGCCCGTGGCATGTATCTTCTAACTTAGCAGATTTCACCTGTTGCTGTTTACTGACTGTATCTATGCACGAGAAAGTAAGCCATATGCTCTGTTAGTATAGAGATTTTTATTTATTTTAAAACATGACGCATCTGTTCCTGTCCAAGGAGCTACAGTTTAGCACAGGTTTTCCAACATGGCTGGACTCCTCCATGTCTTGGAAGGCAAGGGTGGTGAATGTCTCTCTTCCTGTGTGTCTTCAGCACCTCACTGTTCCCTGAACTTCGGTTAATGAAGTAACCTGGGTTTGGTTCCCTAACTGCAGGGCGAGCTTTCCTTTCATTGTCACCCAATTTTGTGGCATCCCGGAAATTGGGGCCGGTGGCTTCTGTGTGCCATCTCGCCATTTAATGATACAGAAATCAAAGGGAGCCGCGGTACCTGAGACGCCCTTCTCCGCTCTTCTCCGCTCTTCCTGCCTGTGCTTGACAGAAAATAATGATCATGTTCACTACATCAATTTGGGGCTTAAAGTCACAGGGCAATCCAAAGAGCTCTTGGTTTATAATTTAGAATCCCTTCACCTAACATTTGGGCTTATTTTTATGGCAAGGAATATCTGAAGATTTTTTTTTTCATTTTCTGAGTTGGAAAAGAAATTTAGGGTTATTTTCAATGTCACCTTATTAAAATAGAAGCTGAAAGTTCTCTGAAGCAATGCCAAGTGCAGTGAATTTCCCCTTTGTTGAGGATTTTTTTTTTTCCAGCGAGAGCCAATTGCTTCTCTTCTTCCCTTTGCCATGTAGTGGGATAAAAGTCCTCCTTCCAAATTGGTTTATTTCAGACCACAGGGAATTATAGCACAGTGTCAGGAAAGAAACCCTTCACTTAGCTGTGCTGAAGCACAGAAGTGGGGAGGATAGCGGGGCCGGGGGGAGTGGTCTCCACGGGATGCACCTGACCTGCCCTCTGTAGGGATGGAGGGCTGGTCACCGGGAAGCTGAGTCCTCCTGTGAGGCACAGCTTCCCTTCCACTCTGAGCACCAGCTCCCACACTTCCAGGACTCTGTCCCTGCTTGCCGTGTGGATGAGCTTAAGGTTGTTTTGAGACTGCGGACAAGTGATTTCTTCACTCTAGATTTCAGTGTTCTCACCCCAAAAGGATGATCTCAAAACAGAAAATGTGCTGTGTCACTGTGCCCCAGCATTTGATAACCTACCCTTGCCTGCGCTGATGCCTCTACCCTCTGCTGACATCAAGATTCTGATGAGTGGGTGGGATTTGAGAAAGATCAAGAGAGGGGAGACAGGCACAGAGGGCCAGGAAGGTTCATCAACCAAATCCTAAAACCTGGAAACCAACCCCACAATCCCTCCAGGGTTGAAATTGCCAGGCACCGTGGCATGGTTAACCAAGAGTGGGTTAAAGCATGAGGTAGGGTTTACGTTGTCTTGGTGGAGACAGATTCTGGAAACACACCGGGTCAGCCCAGTGCAAGGTAACTGTCTCCAGTTGGTGTAAATACTTCTCTCTGGGATTTCATTCCTACATTCAAAGGAGGGGTGTCTGCAGCCCATTTGCTACTGCTCCCCCTCCAACTTGATGCTCCATGGAAGGAAAGCAGCACCTCCAGCGGGCAGCACGTGGGCCTCAGTAGTGCCAGGATCTGTCTCTGCTTCCACCCGGTGCTGGACCCAGAGCAAATGACAATCATCAAAGATGACAGCGCTCTCAAACTCCTGTCACATGTGAGCTCTTGGAGGAACCACGGCTGCTCACATCTTGATAAGAGGGCTCTGCAGAATCACCCAGAATCACACAGGCAGTTCATTAAAATCACAAGATTTAACACGGAACCCTGACACCACTTGAGACTACGCAGATCTTCCCAGGTTTGAGGTCGCAAATGGCAATTAATGGGTTCGAGGGATGCAGCATCCTCTACTCTGTAAAGAGAATGTGAGTACGAACCGCAATCATTCTCTTTATTAATTACGTGTCAATCATTCCAAAACAAGTGGGCCACTCACACCGTTTCTCTGTCATTTTGCAAGATGGGTCTCCTCCGACTTTGTCCTTCCAGCTCTGCAGGCAGGCTCAAGCTGCTTGCAAATGATGCTTTAGTTGAAGAAATATGAGAGTATATCCTGGCAAAAGAACCTGACACAATTGTTAGTTATTGCACAAAGATATAGGTGGATAGGCAGCAAAACGTGCGCGCATGAAACTGTACTTTAACCACAGAGCAATGAGTGGGAACATTTTCTACCGTCGCTTTTAAAATCAACGACTGCAGGTTTTCGGTGGGGGAAATATGTCTACTCAGCATTTCATCTTCCACATTAGCAAGAAATATTTTGCTGATTTTCTGACTCTGCTGCTCACAACCAAACCTCCCCAGCTCTGAGGGATAACTCACTTGCCCCCAAAAGGAAGAGGGTGGTGGGCTTTCTCCCTTCCTATCTGGAGCTCAGCATTCAGTTCTGCTGATTGCAGGCTTTCTCACTCGGTCTATCACTGTGTTTTTACAACATAAGATGTCTGAGGCTGAGGGCATCACCCAGAGAGGTGGAGCAGGGCGGGCACGCAGGAGGTGGAGGTGACCAACTCTCCTCACGCCTCTCGTTGTGTGTCTTCCTTTGCGTGTCATCAATTATCTGTGAGTGCAAGAGAAGAATAAGGGATGTCACTGTCTCCGGTGAAGTCTTTCCTTAGGACTTCTGTAGTCCTTTCACCCGAACTAATCGCCCTGCCCAACGAGAAGGCGTGGACTGGTGAGCAGTGTTTTCCCAGAGTAAAGACGCAAAGCTTTTGGTAAGCATGCTGCGTACCACAAGGGGGCCTCAAATCTGAGGGTTCTTTTTTTTGTGTGTTGTTCCTCTAAATTTCCTATCACAGAAATTATGATTTAAGGTCTTATAATAGGAATGAGTCAATTGTCACTGGAAAATTGCAAATAAATACAATGAAAAGCAACTCTCTTCATTTCAGAAGTAGTTCATCTGAAGCATGGAGCAGACCCCCCACTGGATGTATAACCACCTCTCACCTGCAGGGTCTCCCCGCAGCCCGGGAGCACCCCGGGGCCAGCGGAAGGCAGCCTTCTCCCCTGCTGGAGCCCAGAGCTCTCCTGTTCTCAGGCTCCCTGAGCAGTTCGTCTTGTCTCAGCAGTTTTATTTCTTGAAGGCAGTTGATTATCTCTTCACATGGTCTGCACGCTGAGTAGATTTTCTTTAGAAATTGAGAAGGAAAAGCACTCGGTGAAATTCCCCAAAGCAGATAATGTCCCTTCCGTTAAGTAATGATTGCAGTATCAGCACTCAGGAAACTTGTCAACAGATCGCAGTGACAAAAGTGTTACCGTAGCTGCTTAAAACTAGTCCACGGCACTGCAAGGCTGCTTTGAAGGTTGTCACAGAGACTCGTGCAAGCTCGGCTGCCACAGGCGTCCTGACCTTCCGGCATGCCCACCACCATGGCATCCTTGGGCGCAGCCCACACTCACCACGTTTTGAGCCTCACCGTAAGAGTGTGTGTGTGTGTGTGTGTGTGTGTGTGTGTGTGTGTGTGTGTGCGTGCTCCCATGAAGAAGGGTGTAGGCAGTTGGACCAGCACCATGGTGAAAACCAGAGAGAGGCTCCAGATCCCTGAGGACCAGAGCGGATCCGGGCTATGGTTTACCTCCAGGGAGTCTCAGCTGTGGCGCACAGGGAGTCCTCAGTTAACAGCGAGGAGTGGCTGGATAAGGGGAGGCGTGGCGGAGAGCAGCTGAGGGTGCTGAGTGAGGCCCCATCACCCAGGGCTACACGAGGCCTCCTCTCCTGTGCGACTCATCCGGGGAGACAGACCGTGCAACACCACCCTGACAACTGTCGGACACCCTGGATGAAGGCCACCGGCCACGCCGTCCTGGAAGCGCCTTAGGAAGGTCTCCACTCCTGCCTGAGCCGAGGCCGATGCGAGATTGTGCAGGCAAGCCCGTCTGTCCCCAGGCTCCAGCATTGCTGGGAAGAAAGTTAGGTGTAGAGCACATTTTGACGTCTTCCATCTCCGTTTCCTCTGCTCAATAATGTTTGGGCAAGAAGTGGTTTGCAGACCCTTGGTTCAACTTCAAAGAAGTCTCTGCAGGTGAGAAAGCGGATGTTTCAAGAAAGACCCGCCACGGTCAGTGTCAAATGCGCCTCCCCAGAAGACATTTCAAAGGTCACTGGAGTCTCCAGTGTTCGGGCAGAGCGAATGAGAAGCAGGTTTGTGCCCCCTCTAAACCATGACACCGGGCACCCCTGGAGGTGCTGATTCATCCGGAGGCAGAAATCTTGGCCCAAGACCTGGTTCTTGCTGAGGCTCCTGTCCCGTGCGCCCTGGGAGGACCCAGCCGACAGCTCCTGCCCAACAAGCCCTCGGCGCACTGTCTCCTCTCCCAAGCCCAAATGGCTGTCTTCTGTGAATTCCTGCTAAGATCCAGATGTCCCAGCCCCCCAATGCCCACTCCATCTATTCCAGCACTGCCCTCTACCCGTGTCCTTCCCTGTCCACCCCAAGCCTCGCTACTCAGCCTCCCGACCCCACTCTGTCCTCTGAGAGTGAGACCCAGCAGACTCACTCAGGTCTCTCCACTTCAGGGTCCCCCGCCCCACTTGTAAAACACTTTAGACCAGGGTCATGTCTGTAAAACCCAAGCCCATGTGTCGCTTTATGGTTTGGTGAGGTCTAATACCTCCCCAGGACTTTGCCACGTCATGTGGCTGCCCTCCCTGCTGGTTCTCGTCCCACCTGTGCTGTTCTGTGCGCTGTAAGCCCCATGTCCCGTCTCCATGTTGGAGATTCGAGGCACATGCCCCGAATCTCTGGTGATGCCTGTCTGCATACCCTAATGAGTTTAGCCCACCCCCTTAATGCTCCTCAACACGCGTGCAGCACACCATTGCTTGGTGGTCAGCTCCCCTGGCTACAGCAGGACCTTGCTAGGGCAGAGCCTGAGCCTCCGAGGCAGCTGAACTCAGAGCAGAGCTGCTCAGCAGGTGTGGGCGTGCGTCTGTGAGCACATGGTTCCTGAGAGCCTATGGAGGGGGAAAGCCATGTGAGCACCCCACGCACGACTCGCTGCCCGGCCTGCGGCACTCACCAGCCAGGCACTCCTGACCATCTCCACGCACAAGTCCTTAAAGTGACGTTCCTTCTCGCACTCGGGTGTTCTGCCATAATCACAGAACACGAGAGAGAAAAGAGGCTTTGATTCCACAAAACAACAGGACCAGCTCCTTATCACACCTCTGTCACTGACAGGGAGTGTGGTCTGGACCAGGTTTCTAAAAGACAAACAGCCCCAGATTCCTGAGGATTCAGAAATCTTAGCAAGTGCCTGGGGTACAGGGATACTCAAAGTAGCACCTGGGAACCCCCGGGGTCCCCTCCATTTTGCTGTGCTCAAGGTGACCTTGGGACTTGTTTAGTCAATGCATGTTCCTCTGGCGCGGTCAGTGCAGGTGCGTGGCATGTGCAGGGTGCACAGGACTGTGTCAGGCATCGTCCCCGCCCTGGGAATTCCTGCAGAAATCCTGGCTGCAGTCTGTGCACCAGGACCTACTTCTTTAACTCCATTATGGCGCTCTCTCAATTATGCTACTGGCAGATGACATAAACTCTTCCTTCTGCAGCCTGACAACTGGAGACAGTGAATGACAATTCCATAGTGGGGCTCTAAACATGTCCCAACCCCAACCATCCCTCCCTCTGTGGACAGTGGTCACCTGGGTGGATGACAGCCAATCACTCATATGTCCTGCATCTTTGCAGGTGAGGCCAGGTGCCAGGCTGTGACCGATACCGTTTCTGCCAGCCTTGGGCTTCCTGGGACTTTCCCCTCTGCACTCTGCAGAAAAAGGAAGGGACGTGTTTCCTTTGCAAAGCTGAGATGAATTTCTAAGTCATGCTACTTGGCAGCGCTGTATTCTCAAGCTGTTCAGTGCTTTCTTGGCTGTTTCTCTGACATGTAAATTAATGTTTCTGCCCCAGCTATTTTTTCTTCTTGTGGTTCATAAAGCGAGTGCTTTTTGAAAGTTAGTTCTACACAAAAACTTAAAATGTGTTAAACATTTTACTCCTTGGTTGTTGGAATGAAATTTTTTTCTAAAGTAAGCCAGCTCATTTGCCAAATAGAATTTCTTCTCCCGTTGGCAATTAGCTGAACCTTGCTTTCGCATACCTTCAGCACGGTGCGGGGGAGGTGGGCAGTAGCTACTTTGCTGGGGTGCACCTGTTTGTTTGAGGGAGTGAGGCTGAGTGTGAACAGCCATCACTGCATATAGGATCAGAGGCTCAAGAACCCATTTTTCAGTGAGAAGTAGGAGGTGTCCAGTGCAATCAGGTGGCCGTCACGTACTTAGCCATGTCGACAGAAGCAAAATGCCCAAGTATAGCAAATGAAGTATAGGTTGTCTGCTTTGCCAGGTGCCCATGACATTTGGAAAATAACAATCAAAAGCACTTTTACAATAGCGTGAAATCGAGGCAGGGACACAGAATCGTGGAACCTGGGAGTTGTATGCAGTGGTGTCTAAATTAGCTGCTGTACTCCACTAAGTGACTTCATTTCTGAGCCCCAATTTCTTTGTTTATAAAGTTATTAGGGGATTAAGTTATACAGTGGATCTGAAATTCCTTGAGCAAGTGAAGGTGGTTTCCTCTCCTACCTTTTCTAATTAAATGCTTAACCACTCTGAATAGAAATCTAAACACGAGGGAGAGAGGTGCTGAGCCAGACGTGTCCGCCCACCTTTTCCATTCTCAGTCGCACATTGGAGTTCAGCCTACCGAAACAATGGACACACATGCTTTCTTTTCTTGCTAAACTCTTCCTTTGCAGAAAAACACAGGCGTGAGTACCATCCTGCAACAGACAGCACTTGGGTTTCCAAACTTACTTTTGTCTCACACATTGACAAAAGGCTTCTTTCTTTCTGCTGAACAGTATTTGACCCCATTAATTTTGAATACATAGTCTGTGTCCACAGAAAGGAGGGGTCATGTGTGACCTCCCTCTCTTTCCTTCATGGGACGTGTACCTTTGAATATTTCTTCGGACAAGTGAATCATCATTTTCTGTAACAAAGATAGAGTTTTGAGGGCACCCTCTATGAAATAACATGATAGACAACTAAACTAAATGTTATGCAAAGTAAGCAGATGCCCGTCTCTGTGGACGAGGTGGGGGTCAGGCACCTCCTCCTATTTGAGGGTCCCTTCCCTCTATCCGGGGTCACACTGTCAGCATGCTGGCACATCCCATGTCTGCTTAGATTTACCCCTGTGACATATAGGTCCTTTATATCAAGCTTCTAGTGAAGGTAAAGTAGAGCTATTGATTTGGGGGGTAGTGATGATGTTGCTTTGCTAAACTTAGGTAATTTTTTAAATGAACAAATAGGCAAAACAGCTGATCAATACTTAACGTACTAGTGAAGGATCAATACAATGCTTCTCTCACCCAGCTGGTTACACTCCTCAGAGGTCATCACAGCTAAAGTATTTCAGTGTTACTCATAAAATATTTCTGCATACACAAGAGCGCCCATGCAAACAAACTTACCAGATTGTTCTACCCAAACTAGGAAAGAACGTGCTGGCAGTAAGATCCCCTGAGAGTCTGGGGAAGTGGCAGCTGCCTCTGGGTCTGCACGCAGACTGCTACACCCCACCGCTCACTCAGTCCCATTTGTACTTCTTTGAATCCTTGTCAAATAGCTTGTGCATTACTCTACTGGGACACTTATATTCGTCTTCTGTTTTGATATTCTATATAAACGTGTTATTAAGTAGTTTCGGCATTCAGAATACTGCAGGATTATGAATGTTCATCTCGCCCCTTCACAAATGTGTAAATACGTGTAGCCAGTAATTAGACCAAGCAACAGTCCAGAAGCCCCTGGAGTCCACTCCTGGTCAGCACCCCTCACCTCCACCAAGGGAAGCCATGCCCTCCCGAGACAGCATGGAGGTGCAGCCTGGTTCTAGAGTCTGCATCTAGAATCTCACAGGTGTGCTCACTGACCATCAGAAGCAGCTTTGTGGGATTTATCCGCGTGGCTGCATGCAGTTACAATTCATCCAGTTTAATTGCTCTTCAGCATTCCACTACAATCCTTCCTCCAGGAATGGCATCTGGGATGCTCTTGGTTTGTAGCCATACCCAGGGATGCTGCAAGGACATCGTGGTCCCTGTGCACCATGGGCACATGCCCATGCCTCTCTTGGGTCCTTAGCTGGGAGTGGAGTTGGGAGATTGTATGCCATTGTGCTTTGGCAGGACTGCCACCTGGACTCCGAGAGATCTGCACTGACTTACACTCCAGCTGGCAGCACAGAGCGTTCTAGTAGCTCCAGATTTCTTCTGACACTATATCATCTACTGTTTTCATTGCCACCGTTCTGCAGATGGGGATGATATGGCATTGTGTGTCAAATCTGTTGCAGTAGTGTACCCATTACAAAGTACACTCATTGTAAGGGAGCAGGTTGACAGGTTTTGACAAATATATACCTTCGTGTCACCTTTCAAATTCCTTAATTCCCCTTTGGTCAGTCTCCACCCACCCCCACCCAGGCCACAGCTATCTGTCTCTAGATTAGCTCTGTTCTGGAAGTCCAGAGACTATAAATGGGATGATGCAGGCTGCACTCTGTGTGTCTGGCTTCTTTTGGTGATAATAATGCTCTTTTGAGACCCATCCATGCTATCATGTATATCAGCACTTTATTTCTTTTGTTGAATATTATTCAATTATATGGGCATTCTAAAATATTCCCCTATTGCAAAACATTGAGAACATTCCTGTTTTGTACTAATAGGAGTGAGGCCACCATGGACATTAGTGTATACATCTGGTTTTGGACAGATGTTTTCACCACTCTTGGGTAAATGCCAAGCCGCGGAATTGTTGGATAATGTGGTATGTGTGAGTTTAACTTGACAAGCAACCACCAAACCATTTTCCAAGTGGACTGTGCAATTTTAAATCCCCTCTATCGAAGTATGAGGTTCACAGTTATTGCAGGTTCTCAACTTACATGTTACTGTCATTAAAACAACCTTTTTAGCCTTTGCAGTAGCCAGAGAGTGGTACCTCATCATGATTTTAATTCTCATTCCCCAATAACTGATGATGTTATATATTTTTAATGTACTGGCTGAGTATCCAGATACCATCTTTTGAGAAACAACCGCATTTTGCCAGTACTGAATTAGGGAGTTTCATCTCCTTCTTGAGTGGCATTTGTATGTTCTGGACACGTGTGTTGTCAGTTACATGTAGTGCGAATGTCTCCTACTCACTATCTCATCTTTTCTTTTTTTTTTCTTTTTTTTTTTTTTTTTTTTT
>PVLC010024209.1:0-24907 GCA_004027655.1 Graphiurus murinus
GAATTCAGTTGTAGTTGGGTGGAAGAGTCTATATGTGTCTAATAGGTCCATTTGGCTTATGGTATCCTTTAGGTCAGAGGCATCTCTACTGACCTTTTGTTTAGAGGAACGATCTAGAGATGTAAGAGGAGTATTGAAGTCTCCTAGTATTAGTGTGTTGGGATCTATGTGTGTCTTTATATCATACAGAGTTTGTTTTGATGTTAGTTTTCCTGGCATGATTTGTGATTTTAGCTTGAATGCTCATCTTGACCACAACATCATTCCTCTGTGTTTTTTACTCATACCTTTTGTCTAGACATCTCATGATTGTTTCCAAACCACTAAGAGTGGAGTCTAAATCAGAATTTTTAAATGGCAGGCCTGCAGCCCAGAGGCAATGACAAGGGATTCATTCACTTAGGTAGGGTGTGGTTCGATTTAGCTCCTGTCTGAGTTCTTTCATTTTCTCTTCCAGTACAGCTCTTTAACACTACAAATCTGCAACCAGGGTACTGGTTACCTTGTTTTTGAAGTTTATTTCACGTAGTGGAATTCTTCCTTAATTGTTAGTGTCATATAGTAGAGAAACCTGGCTACACTATCCTCTGCTTGAACCTCGAGTATTCACTACTCACTGCCAAATTCCTCAGTTCAACTGACTTCTGACTCCCATCCTAGATTTCTTTCATATTTGTCATTATGAGACAAATGATTGTCACCCAAAGTTTCATTAATGCTAAACTCTGGTTAAATAGCAAACCAGTAAAGCAGAAAGTCTCTTACTTCATGAGGCTTATATCTTTATAATGCAGCATATTTTCCATTATAGAATACTCTATACATGATTTTTTTATTGGTACATTGTAATCATATATCATTGTTAGGTACAGCTAGTAGAGACATACCTGAACACATTTTTCATTTAACCCTTCCCAATTCATGACCCACTCCCTCCCCATGCCTCTTTCTCAAGTTTAGTTTAGTGATTGACTTTGATATGTTTGTGAAAGTACATCATGTGCATTAGGGTGTTCCCCCCCCCCATCACCTTCAGTTAAGTCACCTTCTTTGCTCATCTAAGGTTTCCCTTTCTTTGTCTAGAGTCTCTCTTATGTCCCATTTTCTCCCTAGCTTCTGCATATTAGGGAGAACATACGAATTTTTACTTTTTGTGACTAACTAATCTCACTTAACATAATGATTTCCAGTTCCATCCATTTCCTTGCAAATGACATGATTTTGTTCTTCTTTATGGCTGAGTAAAATTCCATTGTGTACATATCCCATAGTTTTGTAATCCATTCATCTGTTGATGGACATTTTGGCTGGTTCCATAGTTTGGCAATTGAGAATTGTGTGGCTATAAACATAGATACACATACATTGGTCTGATAGTTTGGTTTCCATTCTTTTGGGTAGATACTCAGAAGTGGTATTCCTGGATCATATGATAGGTTCATTCCCATTCATCTAAGGATCCCCCATACTGTTTTCCAAAGTGGTTGCAAAATCTGCAGTCCCACCAACAGTGTATTAGGGTTCCCACTTTTCCACACCCTCACTAGCATTTGTTGTTGTTTGTGTTTTTGATGATTGCCATTCTAATTGGGGTTAGGTAAAATCTCAAGGTAGTTTTGATTTGCATCTTTCTGATTGCTAATGATGTTGAACATTTCCTCACACATTTATTGGTGATTTGTATTTCTTCTTTTGTGATGTGTCTATTTAGATCCTTTGCCCATTTTTTGATTGGGTTATTTGTTTTCTTAGCTGTGAGTTTCTTGAGTTCTCTGTATACTCTAGATATTAGTCCTTTATCAGAGGAGTAGCTTGCAAAATTTTTCTCCCACTCTCTGCACTCTATTGAGGTTCCTGATAGTTTCCTTTGCTGCACAGAAGTTCTTTAGTTTAATGAAATCCCATATATTGATCTTCCGTTGAGTTACTTGTATCTTTAGGGTCTTGTTGAGAAAGTTTTTACCTGTGCCTGTAGGCCTATTGTATATATTGCCTTCATTATGTTGAGGTATGTTTAGTCTATTCTGATTCTCTGCAGTGCTTTTAGTATGAATGGGTGTTGGGTTTTATCAAATGCTTTTCCAACATCTATTGGAATTATCATGTGATTTTTGTCTTCAGTCCTGTTTATGTGGTGAATTACATGGATTGTTTTGCATATGTTGAACCAGCATTGTATTCCTGGGATGAACTAAACTTGATCATGGTGTATAATTTTCTTAATGTGATTTTGAATATGCATTGCTAGTATTTTTTTTAGCAGTTTTGTGTCTAAGTTCATCACGGATATAGGTCTATAGTTTTCTTTTCTTGAGCTGTCTTTATTTGGCTTTGGTGTTAATGTGATATTGGCTTCATAGAATATGTTTGGGAGAGTCCTGTTTCTTTCTATTTCATGTAATATTTTGAGGAGGATCAGGATTATATTTTCTATAAAGGTTTTATAAAATTCACCTGGAAAGCCATCTGGCCTTGGGCTTTTATTTGATAGTAAATTCTTTATTACTGTTTCTATCTCTTTGACTGCCATTGGTAGGTTTAAGTTTTCTATATCTTCTTGACTTAATTTAGGAAGGTTATAAATCTAGAAATTTCTCAATTTCTTCTGGTTAGACTAGCTAATGGTTTGATCTAGTTTATTTTTCAAGAAACCAGCTGTTAGTTTTGTTGATTTTCTGTATTTTGTGTGTGTGTGTGTGTGTGTGTGTGTGTGTGTGTGTGTGTGCTCTACTCCATTAATTTCTGCTCTGATTTTATAATTTCCTGTCTTCTCCTGGCTTTGGGATTACATTGTTCTTCTTTTTTGAGAACTTTGTGCTGTGTCATTAAGTTATTTATTTGGTGATTTTCTGTTCTTCTTATGTGAGCACTCAGTGCTATAAATTTTCCTCTTAATACTGCCTTCAAGGTGTCCCAGAGGTTTTATATGTTGTATGTCTGTTTTTGTTGGTTTCTAGGAATTTTCTGATTTTTCTCCGTACTTCTTTATGACCCATTCCTCATTTAACAGTGTGGTTTTCAGTCTCCATATGTTTACATGGTTACTCTGAGTCTTCTTATAGTTGATTGTCAACCAGTGTCTAATGCGTTGTGGTCCCTGGGTAAGGGTTCTGCAGAAATCAGGACACAGGGGATGCAGAGCAGTATCAATGCAACTGCATGTTTATTGAAAGCTTCAGCTTGATACTTATAGACAGAAAAACAATAGACAGACTTTCTTTCATAAAATCATAAGATGCTTTGTACAGAACTGGAATGAAAAAAGATACAGTCCTTAATCTAACAACCTTCCTATCCCAAGTCTCCTTGCCCTACATTTCTTCGTCCTCTCTTCACAATGTATCCAAGCATATTAGGAATCCAGAACACAGTTTACCAGTTACCATGCCAAGAAGCTGGCTTCCTTATCATAAGAATAAATTCCAGCAGAACACTATGTGGCTGCAGAGAAAGTTTGCTCTTCTCTCACACTTGGTCTGCCAAGTATTTCAACAACATAGTATCTAACTTCATTTATGTCTTAGATAGAGCCTGCATTCAAGGCTGGAACTGTTTCTCCACAGTTGATTTCTAGTTTCATTCCATTGTGGTCTGAAAAGATGCAGGGAATTAGGTTACATTTTTGGAATTTGCTAGTGCTTGCTTTGTGGCCCAGAATGTGGTTCCATGGTCAGCTGAGAAAAATGTTAATTCAGCTGTAGTTGGGTGAAATATTATGTATGTGTCTAATAGATCCATTTGGTTTATGGTATTCTTTAGGTCTGAGGCATCTTTACTGACCTTTTGTCTAGAAGATCTGTCTAGTGATGTGAGAGGAGTATTGAAGTCTTCCAGTATTAATGAATTGGGAACTATGTGTGACTTTATATCATGAAGGTTTTCTTTTATGAAAATGGCTGCACCTATGTTTGGGGCATAAATGTTGACTATTGCATAAATGTTGACTATTGGAATTGTTCCTTTTTACAAGTAAAAAAAAAAGATCTGCTTTGGCTTTTCTGATAAGCTTAGGCTTGAAGTCTAATGTATCTGATATCATAGTTGCTACTCCTGCTTGTCTTTGAGCTCCATTGGCATGGATCACCTTACTCCAGCCCTTCACCTTTAGTTTGTGGAAATCTTTGCTTGTAAGGTGTGTTTCTTGCAGACATTATATAGATGGCTTATGGGGTTTAATCCATTTTGCCACCTTGTGTATTTTTATTTGGGAGTTGAGGTCATCTATATTCAATGTGATTATTGAGAGATGATTTTTAATTTCTAACATTTTTTGTTTTGACTTCTGTTTGAGGTAGTGTTTGTTCTTCTTTGCTTATTTGTTTGCTTCCTGGAAATTATTGTTTCTCTGGTTTTGATGTTTACTTGTTAGTTCTCCTTTGTAGTTAATCTCTTTGAGTATTTTCTATAGTGCTGATTTGGAGGACATAAATTCTTTCAGTTTCTGTTTGTCATACAAGTTTTTTATTTCCTGTTAATTTTGAGAGAGAGTTCTGCTGGGTAAGAGAACCCTGGCTGCAAGGTATTTTCTTGCAGAATTTGGAGTATGTTGCTCCAGCCCCTCCTGGCTTTAATGGCTTGGTTTGGGAGGTCTGGAATTATGGTAATTGGTTTGCCTCTAAATGTCACTTGGCCTTTTACTTTTGTTGTCTTTAGGATTCTCTCCTTGGCCTCTACATTAACCAATTTGATTATTATATGGCATGGTGAACTTCTTCTTTAGTCTTGTTTAGAGGGGGTTCTATATGATTCCTGTACCTGTGTGTCAATTTCTCTTTCAACATTTGGAAAATTCTCATATTACTTCCTTGAAAACATGGTTTATTTCATTAGTTCAATGTCTAATCCCTCTTCTATGCCTATTATTCTTAGGTTAGCTCTTTTAAAATTGGCCCAGATCTCGTTGATGTCCAATTCATGATGTCAAACTTTTTTTTTTCTAAATTATGCACTATGCTTTCATTTTTGGAATGGTCATCTAAATATTCTATTTTCCATATGGTCTAATCTACTGCTTATAGTTTGTACTGATGCCTTCACTTCAATTACTGCATCTTTTAAATCCTTCACTTCCTTCAAGACTTCTCTTTGATTCCTGTTCAGGGTGTCAGATTCTTTGTTTATTTATTCCTTTATTTTCTTTCCAGCTCTCTCTGCATTCTTTTTTCGAAATCTTGTATCATTTCTACTATTAAAGATCTGAATTGTTCTTCTGGTAATCTCTGCAATTCTGTGTTGGTGAGGTCTGTTATTGTGGGATTGTGGTAGTTCATTGTGTCTTTGCTATTTTTCCTTCCAATGATTTCCCTGTTTTGTAAATTTATGTCTTTGCTGCTTTTGCAAACTTTCTCTCAATTTATAGGTTTCTTATTTTTATTTTCTCTTTGTGAATAATATCTTGTACTGAGTTACAATTACTCTAGGGCTTCTTTTGCCCACTGCAAGGGGCAATTGGTGGGTTTCAGGTGTTGACTTCTATGGTACATTTGTTACTCTCGTTATGAGGATTCATCTCAGGGACTTGAGTAGGACAGTTTGTGGCCTCTGCATATTTAGGCCTCTATGTGAATGTATTTGCTATTCCTTCTATCAGCAGAGATGGCAGCCCATTCTGGTGGTTCACCTCTCTGGTTCAATTTCTGCAGTGGAGATTTAGAGGTGTCTGCTGGTATTTACAAGGACAGGTTGTGTTCATTGTGAAGGCCCTGTCCCCCCCCCCGCCTCTCTCTCTCCCTCTCTCTCTCTCTGTCTGCCTTTGCTGGTGGCAGGTGTGCAGTCTAAATGCAAGGCATTTTCTAGGGGGCCTGTAAGGTCTCTATGCCTTGTGTTCTCTGGGTCCCCCAGCACTTCTGCTCCTATCCAATCTCTAGAAGGTTAAGCAATGGACTCTGTCATTTGCCACAGAGGCCCCTGTGGGAGCACAGTTAACTTACAATTGAATGCTGCTCTGGCTCTGAGGGAGAGGTGAGCTGAAGTGTCCCTGCCGCAGGCTTAAGCTGGTCATCCCAGGCATTCCAGTCACTGTAGATTATGCAGCGATATGCCACATGATTAGAGTGTGGAATTCTAGAGTCGCTTACTCCACATCTGATCACTGGGTAAGCAGGAGGTCCTTAGATATCTGGGTGCTAGTAGACCCTGCTCTGGGTAGCTGGCTCAATGACTGCCACACATGGACTACTTCATTCTACCTGGTCCACTTTCTGGGTTCTCCTCAGCTGCATTTCAATTTTTGTTACTTTGTTCACTTTTTTGCTGCTTTTTGTTTTTTTTTTTTTCTTCTGTCAAGAAGTTGCTTTTATGGCAGTTTTGATTCAAGCTCTACAGGGCCTGAGGAGAGGTGTTTCTTTCCATCACCATCTCAGGCTCCTCAGAAATATTTATCTTTGTAAAGACTGCAGTTCTATTTGAAGAGCTACTCCTCCTCCTCCTCCATCCCTGCCATCATTTTAATTTTCTTCCTCTTCTTCTTATTTGATTTATAACATGTTAATTTTGAATGCAAGTTTATTTTATATCTCTAAATTATATATAGAAAGATATGTTGAGTAAAACACATTCATATATGTATATATTTCCTAAAGATTTACTTATGGTTTATAATTTTTATTTTATATGTTTTTTTCTCATTTCTCATAGTATTTTCCTTTCCTTTCTTGCCTCCCTTTTTTCAGCTTAGTAAAATTGTTCATCTATTTTAAAGGTATCAGCAAATATTTAATTGCCAAAAGTGTATAAATTATGGATAACAGGAACTACAAAAAAATTTCTTGAAAAAAATATAGAGAGTGGCTCAAAGGAAAGTTAGATGAGAAGACTTCACAAAGAATGTGGACCAGAGCAGAAATGTAGTCAAGAGAAATTGAGGGGCATGCTCTTCAGGGTGCTTCCATGGGAGTGAATGAGTTCCTTTTTTTTTTTTTTTTAAAGCCCTATGTCACTATACTCAATATTCAAATTTATGGAAGACAGAATTTCATTAATGTAGTTTTATATTATTATTGATGGATAAAAATTACCTCCAAATGTAGTGACTTTAGACAAACATATTTTATCTAATAGTTTCTATGGGTCAGGGAAAATGGGAACAGCTTAGCATCATGAATGGCTTGGTTCAAGCTCTCTTAAAGGCTGAAATCAAGATGCTGCCTTATTCTTAATTTCCTAAATATTAAGGACTGGTTGATATCTCCTAAGCTCACTCTCATGGCTCTTCTGAGGTGTCCCCAGCTCCTAGCTGGCTGCTGACAGGAGGTCTGATTTACTCACCATGTGGGTGGTTCTTTTTAGACATAAATTTTGTGCTATAATCCTACTAAATTTATAACATGATATTGATTCTTTATATATCTTACTCAATTTCAGACATTGCTCTAAAACCTTTTCAGTATTTCAGAAATCTGATTCTTTCATTAATTTTAAATTCTTTTTAATTGGTATTAAAAGTTAAAGTTATATTTCAATATTGACAATACCCTAAATTTCTTTATTACATCTGACTTAATTTGCTTTTGGAAATATAATTTCTTAGCATATGCATTAGTAATTACAATGTTTAAATTTATAGAAAAAAACAAAAACTTGTGCTACTGTCTCATTCATTCAACATTCTTAACCCCAGTTTAGATATTCAAATAATCTGGAAAAACATCCTGCAAAGTAATATGGCATACTTTTGGAAAACTGTCAGGAGGAAATATGTCCCAGTCCTAATTTTTCTTCCACTCTAATGTGCAGATTGATAAAATTGTGCTAAATTTAAATAATATTTTCTAGGTTTCTCTTTTCTACAGATCTGTGCATTTAAAAGTAATTTGGAATTTTCATTTGAACCTTTCTGTGTACCATTGCATCACTTGTTATTGGAAAGTTCATTTCATAGTAACCTCCAGCCAGAAATGGAACAACACCTAGATTCATCCAAACCTTTACTGTGTACCTCTTGCTTCTTCCTCTAGTATTTTGCTGCTGTTGTAATTCTTATAAGTATCCCTGGAACTTTGAAGAGTTCATATTTGATGAAGTAGAACAATTTCTGACCAGTAGAGAACAGAAACCTATAGACAAATGATTTTATGTCTTTCTCCAGTGAAAAAATTCTGTGAGATTTTATAAATATCCTGTGATGGTCTGGGCTTGAACATATGCCACCTATAATACTGGCCAACTTAATAAAATATACTATATTGGTTCTTTCCTCCTTTCTTTTTTCCCCTTTCTGGGTCTCCCACTAGGATCAAGTCTGAAAAAAAAGAAAGAGAAAGAAAAATCTATGTGCAAATAAATCTATGAAGTAGGCTTTTCTTAGGGGTGGGGAGGAGAGTAGCTAAAACAAAGCAAATGATATTAAATTGTTCTCTGTACATACACTTTTCATTAATCTGCTTGCCATGGAGCTGAAACTAAATGCATAATGAGACTGACATGCTACCTACTGTGTTAATGAGGTGTGCTATGCAGGCTTGTATTCCCAGTACTTGGGAGGCTGAGACAGGAGGATCACAGATGCACTGCCAGCTTCTACTACTTAGTGAGGCCCTCCACAGCTTAGTGAGACCCTGTTTCAAAATAAAGAATAAAAAATAGGGCAGGGGATGTAGCTTCAAGATAGAATGCTCCTGGGTTCAGTCCCCAATACTGCAAGAAAGAAAGAAAGAAAGAAAGAAAGAAAGAAAGAAAGAAAGAAAGAAAGAAAGAAAGAGAAAAGAAAGAAAAGAGAAAAGAAAGAAGAAAAGAAGAAAAGAAAGAATACAAATAGGGCTGGAGGTATAATAGTTTGGAGGTGGAATGTTCATGGGTTCACCCCCCAGTGCCAGGAAAAAGAAAAAAAAAAGAAGAAATAAGAATTATCAGAAACCATTTACCAAGATGGACCTGTCCTCACCAGGCAACTTTTCTTGTACATTAGTTTTCCATTATTTCAAAACTTCTGTGCACCTTCTTCAGGGGTGTGTTGACTGGCTCTTTGCTTACTGAGCTGGTGGACTACTTTGTCTTCCATATACACTTGACTTGTCCTGAAGGGAATCAGTTTATGCCTCCCATATCTTTTTAATCTTTCACCCGTATTTAATGCATAATCCACAGTAAATGTTAATGACAAATGTCTGAATGAATGGATGAATAAATGAATAAATAATTATCCTCAATCTTAAGACCATCACTCAGACAGCTGGGAGCTAAATTGTTTTTTTCTTCCTCTGAATGATAGTCCAGATGGAAGGAAAATTAGAAACAGAAAACACAGTGTTCTTTCCCTCATTATCCCTTTCTTTATTAAAGATTGCTAGACATGGTTCAAAAGGTTTTAGTCTAATTGAATATCCCTCTTTGGGATTAACGATCACTATTTAAATGAGAGCAATGTGTTGTAAGCAGTTATGCAAACCTTACCTTCAAATATTTAGATAGAGATGAAATTCTAATATTAAATTTAGGAGCCCATATGCAGCAACTACAAGGTATACATAGGAATACTTTTACCTTTATGCAGAATGAGAATCAATATATTGTGAGTGTGATTCACTACGTGAAACCATAAAGCTTTTAATTTTATGTAGAATGGCAATCACTGCACTATTGTGTTTGTGCATATACATATGTGAGTTTATATAAGTATATATGTATATGTAGTAGATTGGATTTCTAAGCTAAAATAACTTAAATGATGAGTCCACATCTAAATAAAAAATTAGAATGCTTTATCTTTTTGCTTGTTTGTAATTTATTATGGCTCAATATTGCCAAAATGCTACAGGAGCAATTCTTATTTTAATGTAATAATTTAAAAAAAAGTAAATGAAAATTGTATTTTAGGTTATTAAAAGTACAGAAGTACCTATTTTACCAATATTTTAGCCTCTAGATAATTTGCTTTACCACAAAAAAATATGAAGAGAATATTTATTGATATTAGCTCCAAGTCCTCATGGCTCCATAAGCAATGAATGGAGGGGAAAAGAAAATAATATTTGTAAACTTTCTTGTTTTAAGAAAATCTGGAAAATAGAGACATATGAAGAAAAAATTTAAATTATCTGTAATTCTATTAAGGATATGCTAATATAAATAACTATGTATTTCAGCTATTTTTCCTACACATACAAGCACATATATTTTAAATGGATCAAGAGCCCCTAGATCATTTAGTTCACTACTGATTTGTAGTTTCATCTGTGTCCAGCTTCCTGCTTCAAATGTTCCTCACCTCTTATATAGAAGATGCAATAAAAGAGGTAAGATTGAAGGAGACTCTGGTCTCAGAACACTTTTCTCCTGGGAAGAATCCAAAGCAAGTGTATTAGAGGAAGGATTAGCCATTGGGGGGGTGGAGGAGAAAGTTTTAGGTAAATGTAACCATCTCTAGTGTTCCATGTATTGTTTAATAAACAGAAAATTTGTTTAGAAATTGAAATGCTGGAAGTATAATTTTGTCATTTCCTCATAAGTTTTCTGCAGAATGTTGAAAATGTCTCTGTGTTGCCTGGTCCCTTTTCTTTTTTTACTCCATGTTTGCATATAAATTGAATATAAGTTATGGTCTGTAGGTATTAAGGGCAGGGCAAATTTTGAAATTTTAAAATCATTGTCATAGGAAAACATATTATCATTTTTTTTCCTTTTCCTGTTCTCATTTCTTCATTGCAAACAACTAGGCATTTCATTTTGGGGAAACCTAGAATATAAGTTTTAAACCAACTTTTATTTCTAACACATTTATATTTGAATTAATACACTAGCAATATTTTTATTTTTTGGTCTATATGTCTTTTTTATTTTTTATTTTATTGGTGTATTTAATCATATCTCTTGATGAAGTTCAGGGTGGTAGAGGCTTAAATGCACACAGCACTCATTTAGCCTTTCTCTGATTCCCTCCCCAATCCCTCCCCTTCCCTCCTTCCTGTGTTCAGCAAAATGATTGACTTTGATAAGTTTATGCAGATACATCACGTCCATTGAGGTGTTTCCCTCTTCCCTCCTCCCATCTCCCTCAGTTAAGCGACATTCTTCACCCATCTAAGGTTTCTCCTTTGTCTGGAGTCCCTCCTATGTCCTGTTTTCTCCCTAGCATCTACATATTAAGGATAACATCCAATTTTTTCATGTTTTGTGACTGACTAATATCACTTAGCATAATGATCTCTACTTCCATCCATTTCCCTGAAAATAACATAATTTTGTTTTTCTTTATGATTGAGTAAAACACCATCATGTACATGTCCCATAGTTTTGTAATCCGTTCATTTGTTGATGGACATCTTGGTGGTTCCATAGTTTAGTACTTGTGAATTGTGCTGCTATAAACATAGATATGCATACATTACTCTGGTAGTTTGGTTTTCATTTAAGTAGATATTTAAAAACAAACAACAATAATTTTTCCCTTAAAACATTTGCTTCAAGTTCACATTTAGCATAATGTATTTTTCAACTTCACATAGACTAATGTCCCTGCATGGTAATGGCTTTTGTTTGTACCTGTGGAAGCCCTCTCCACCCACAGGGAGGCTCTTTGTTATTTTGAACACCAAATTCAACAACATCAGGACTTCAATTTCCAAACTATGCTTCTATTCCTTAGAACATATGGTAGTGCCTAGCATACATATTCTGTTATAATTGATCAACAGAAAAACTGGATTCAGAATAATGATTGAATTTCTGTCATTATTCAGAGTGTTTTCTTAATTCAGTAGAAAATGGATGAAAGTCCAGAAGTCTTTGAAGTGTCTGAATAGTATATGTGGATATGAACTCCGTTCATATTTTATGTATATATAGATTTATCCTGAAACCATTAGGACTACAATGACCTTGTATTTTCAATTTCCTCTGACTTATATAGAATAGTAGAATCAGTTGAGTAAGAGGCAATTATACTTTACATCTACTTTTGAAACAGAAAATGTGTCTACATCTACTGGTTTATTATTAGTGATATTTTTCAAAAAGGCCGATTCAACTTTTGAAGAGACCAACCAAAAATAAAAAGGATAAAATTGATACTTCCAAAACAATGTTAGAATTCAAGATCAGTAGTTTGATTTTATGTACTTTAGCTATAGAATTTTTTTGTTTTTTCTCTAAATATTACTGATTATACATTCATGACATAATTAAAACAATCTATAATATTTCTCTCAAATAAGTTCTTTTGATTTATCTACAGAACTCAGTGATGAGAAAGTTTCTATCTTTGTAAATTACTTTCAAAAGTGAGCTTTCTTTTATATAGTTAATTTAGTGACTATCAGGGGGAAATTGAGTCCAAAATCCTGACTTATAAAATGATACATTGATTTTGCTTATTTTTAAATATCTTATAAATAAATCATACTGTAAACTTTAGGCTTAGATTCTTTTTCACAATATTTTGTTTCTGAATTATTAAAGCATTCTGTTATTGTTTTTTTCTAATTGCTGGATGGTATTTCACTATGTGAATATATACTTAGCCATTTTAATAAAAATTGACTTTACGTTTTCTTTCATATTGAGTTAATTTAAAAGATATTGCTATGAACATTCTGGTGCTTGTGTTTGTGTGTTCCCACTATATAAGAAAGCATATTAATGTTCACATTTTTTGGTAAATATAAAAGACAATTTGAGTAATAGGATATGTGTATATTCAAATCTAATAATAATATTCTTCCAAAGTGTTTGTATCAATTTATACTCATACTAGCAGAGGATTATATTTTCAGGTGCTACTTATTTTTTCTAATTTGGTATTGTTTGTTTTTCATTTTAACTATTCTGTTGTGTATATGATTTTAATTTGCATATCCCTATAGCCATTTTGTGCATTTACTGGCTCTTAATTTGTAAAAATGCTGTTTGAAGTTTTTTGGTCTCATTCGTACAAGGCCTATGCTTTTTCTTATTGATTTTTCTATATTCTTTATGAGTTCTCTCTCTCTCTCTCTCTCGGTATATATATATATATAATCTCAAGCATCTTCTTTCAAAGAAGTAGTTGGCTAACTCTTAGTTTAGCTCTTTTTGAAGAAATCTTTGCCTATACCAATGATGTGAAGTTTTTTTTTTTTTTTTCATAAAAACTTTCCTAGCAAAGCTTCATTTTCTTTGGTTCAATATTAAATCTATGATACTTCTGGAATTCATTTTTGTGAATTAGGTAATAGAGATGTGATTTGTTTTTTGTTTTTTTTTTTTTCCATGTAGATACCTAATTAACATAATAACATTTGTTAAAATGTAGTCCTTTAAAAAAAAAAAGACGTAGTCCTCTTCCCAACAGCATTTCAGTGTAAACTGCATCCCATATCAAATTATACTCTTTTTGTAGATTTTTGTTCTGCTTTATTGATTTTTTGGGGGGAGTCTTCAAGTGCCTTGCTAATCATAATGTTTTCAAGGTATTATTAGGTAGCATCCCAAAACATAGAAAAGTGCAATTATTTTTGCACAATATTAAATATAAATTTATATCTCAAGATACTCAATACTTTGAAATTTTGGAGACTTTTATATTCAATTAGGACAGTAATTTTGTTTTGTTTTTTTGGTCTCATAATGTGACTGATGAAGAGCTCACACTCTTCATGACCTGACAGCTAAATAATTTTCTTGTTATTCCCCTGTTCCTAATTATCTTCAACATATGGTTGTCTTCATGACTATCTTAGAGCAGTTGACCTTTCAGTGTAGTTAAAACTAGATAATAGAACTCTTGATCTGCTTAATTAGAAATAGCATGTTAATTTTAATACATTGAAAAGGAAATCATTCCAGTGCCAACTTCTTGCATTAAAATGCTTAGACTTTCATCTCAAGATAACTATTGGTGTATCACATGATGTCAAGGCTCATTAAGACTAACTTCCCATCTTATTATAAAATCAATGTAAATTGTAATATTCTGTCATTTTTTCTTTTTTTTTTATTGGTGCATTGTAATCATACATCTAAATGAGGTACAAACTGGTAGAGGAATACATGCACACAGTACTCACTTAACCTTTCCCAAATTCCCATTCCATTCCCTCTCCTCCCTTCTTCTCATATTTGCCTTAGTGATTGACTTTGTTTTGTTGTGAATGCACATGATGTGCATTAGGGTGCTTCCCTCTCCCCACCTCCTTTCACCTTAAGTTAAGTCACCTTCTTTGCTCATCTAAGGTTTCTCTTTCACCTAAAGTCCCTCCTATGACCTACTTTTTCCCTAGTTTATGCATATTAGGGAGAGTAATTGGCTTTTTACTTATTGTGACTGACTAATCTCACTTAGCACAATGTTTTCTGGTTCCATACATTTCCTTGCAAATGACATGATTTTGTTCTTCTTTATGGCTGAGTAAAATTCCATTGTGTACATATCCCATAGTTTTGTAATCCATTCATCTGCTGATGGATATCTTGGCTGTTTCCATAGTTGGGCAATTGTGAATTGTGCAGCTATAAACATATTTACACATGCATTAGTTTGGTAGTTTAGTTTCCATTTTTTTGGATAGGTACCCAGAGGTAGTATTGCTGGATCATATGGTAGTTTCATTCTCATATTGTTTTCCAAAGTGCTTGCACTAGTTTGCAATCTCACCAACAACATATTAGGGTTCCCACTTCTCCACACCCTTGCTAGCATTTGTTGTTGTTTGAATTTTTAATGATTGTCATTCTAATTGGGGTTAGGTGAAATCTTGGGGTGGTTTTGATTTGCATCTCTGTGATTGCTAATAATGTTGAACATATTTTTGTACATTTATTGGCCATTTTTATTTATTTTATGATGTATCTATTTAGTTCACTTGCCCATTTTCTTATTGGGTTATTTATTTTCTTCTCAGTGTGTTTCTTGAGTTCTCTGTATCTTCTAGATATTATTGCTTTATTGGAGGACTAGTTGGCAAAAATTTTCTCCCATTCTGTGTGCTCTCTGTTGAGGTTCTTAGTTTCCTTTGGTGCACAGAAGGTCTCCAGTTTAATGCAATCCAGTGTATTGGTGTTCCTTTGAATTGCTCATGACTTTGGAGTCTTGTTAAGAAAGTTTTTACCTGTGCCCTTTTTCTTTTGATTAGGTTGGCTAATGATTTAGATATCTTGTTTACTTTTTTCAAGAAATCAGTTTTTGGTTTTGTTGATTTTATGCATTAGTATTTTATTCTCTACCTTATTGATTCTGTGATGATTTTAATAATTTCCTGTCTTCTACTGGCTTTGAGGTTAGACTGTTCCTGCTTTTCAAGGGCTTTCATATGTGTCATTAGGTTATTTATTTGGTGATTTTCTGTTATTCTTATGTGGGCACTCAGTGCTATGAATTTTCCTCTTTGTACTGCCTTCAAAGTGTCCCAGAGGTTTTGATATGTTATGTTGCTATTTTCATTTGTTTCTAGAAATTCTTAATTTCTCCCCTTACTTCCTCTATGACCCATTCCTCCTTCAGCAGTGTAGTGTTCAGTCTCCATATGTTTACGTGGCTACTCCGGTTCTTCTTATAATTGATTTCTAGTTTCATTCCATTGTGATCTAAAAAGATACAGGGGAGCATGTCACATTTTATGAATTTTCTAGTGCTCACCTTGTGGCCCAAGATAAGGTCTATTTTAGAGAAGGTTCTCTGAGAAGCTGAGTAAAATTTGAATTCAGCTGTAGTTGAGTGAAATATCCTGTATTTGTCCGATAGGTCCATTTGTTTTATGGTGTTATTTAGGTCTGAAACATCTTTTGTCTAGAAGATCCATCTAGTGTTGTGCGAGGAGTGTTGAAGTCTCCAAATATTATTGGGATCTATGTATACTTAATATCACAAAGAGTGTTTGATGAAAGTAGCTGCACCTATGTTTGGGTCATACATATTGACTATCATTATTTCCTCTTGCTAAATTGTTCCTTTTGTCTGGTAAAAAAATGACCTGCTTTGTCTCTTCTGATAAGCTTAGGATTGAAGTCTAATTTATCTGATATCATAGTTTCTATTCCTGCTTGTCTTCAAGTTCCATTGGTATGGATTACCTTGCTCCAGCCCTTTGCTTTTAGTTTTTGAGTATCTTTACTTGTAAGGTGTGTTTCTTGCAGAAAACATATAGATGGATTATGATTTTGACACCTTGTGTCTTTTTATTGGGGAGTTGAGGCTATTTATATTTAGTATGATTATTGACATGATTTTTTTTTTTTTTTTTTTTTTTTTGCGGTACTGGGGGTTGAACCCAGGCGCATTCTACCTCTGAGCTACACCTCCAGCCCTATTTTTTATTCTTTATTTTGAAACCGAGTCTCACTAAGTTGCGGAGTGCCTCACTAGGTAGCTGAGGCTGGCCGCGAACCCAGATCCTCCAGTCTCAGCCTCCCGAATGCTGGGATTACAAGCGTGCGCCACCACGCCCGGCTTTGACATGATTTTTTAAATTCCTAACATTTTGAGTTTTAACTTCTGTTTCAGGTAGTATTTGTTATTCTTTGCTTAGTTGTTTGCTTGCTGGAAAATACTCTTTCTCTGGTTCTGATATTGATTTGTTAGTTTTTCTTTGTATTTAATCTCTTTGAGCATTTTCTCTAGTGCTTGTTTGAAAGACATAAATTCTTTCAGCTTCTGTTTGTCATGGAAAGTTTTTATTTCTCCATTGATATTTGAGTTTCACTATTTTTGAAAATCTTGGCTGCAAGTTGTTTTCTTTCAGGGTTTGGAGTATGTTGCTCCTGGCTTTCCTTGGTTTGGGAGGTCTGGGGTGATTCTAATTGGTTGCCTCAAATGCCACTTGGTCTTTTACTTTTGTTACCTATAAGATACTCTCCTTTGCCTCTACATTAGTCAGTTTGATTATTATGTGATATGGATATGGTGAACCTTTTCTCTGATTTTGTCTAAGGGGGGTTCTATATGTTTCTTGCACTTGTGTGTTGACCTCTTTTTCTATGTTAGGAAAATTTTCTGATATTACTTTTTTGAAAAATGGTTGATTCCTTTGATTTCCACTTCTATTCCCTCTTCTATGCCTATTATTTTTAGGTTAGCTCTTTTAATATTGACCCAGATCTCTTCAATGTCTAATTTATGCTGTCGAATTTTTTTTCTAAATTATATACTATGTGTTCTTTTCTGGAAAAGTCATCTTCTAAGAGTGAGATTCTATTTTCCATGTAGTCTAGTCTACTGTTTATAGTTATATTGATGCCTCTACTTCAGTTATTGCATCTTTCACATCCTTCATTTTCTTCAAGGCTTCTTTTTGATTCCTGTTTAGGTTGTCAGATTCTTTGTTTATTTGATCCTTTATTTCTTTCAGGTTGTCTCTGAATTCTTTTTGGAAATACTGTTTAAATCTACTATTAAAGATTTAAATTGTTCTTCTGGAAATATATGCAATTCTGTATTGATTGGTTCAGTTATTGTGGAGTTGTGGAAATTCATTGTTTCCTTGCTATTCTTCCAGTCCCATGATTTCTGGTTTCTTAAAATATGTATATATTCCTTTTGTTAGCTTTATCTCAGTCTATAGTTTTCTTATGTCTATTTTCTCTCTCTAAATAGTATTTACTGATTGTGGAGGTATATATTTACCAGTAGGTATGCCTTAAAGTTGAATATCCTCTATCATATGGTTATTCTTTGTTTTCTATTGTGTTTTTATTACACTTTGGCGTCAACCTTGACAACTGTGTCTACTATCACCTCACTGTTGTTATACCTATAGATCATTAGTTGTGATTACTCTGAGGCTTTTTCTGCCTGCTGCAATGATGAGGTTGATGGGTTTCAGGTGTTAAGGTCCAAAGTCCTTTCTATCACCTCTGTTATAGGGAGTTGGCGCAGAGATGTTAGCAGAGGAGTTGGTGCCCTATGCATTTTTAAACCTTGATGTGTCAGATTTTGGGCAATTCCTTCTATCAGTTGTGGTTAGTTTATCCTTGGTGTCTGACAGTCCTTTATGGTAGTTTACTTTTCTGGTCCAATAAAATCAGTAGGGATTTACAGGTGTCATCTGGTATATTCAAGGGCAAGTTGTGTTGTATTCCATGGTAAAGGATGGGGGAGAGGGGAAAAGCCAGAGGAAAGGGTGTAAGAATAGGATAAAGTAGAGAATATGATCAAGTAGAATGAGTGTTTGAGTGTAGTAATGTGAAATGGATTTAATTTAAGACAAAGACAAAGAAAAAAAGTATTGAAATGAAGAAAGTAGATAGGAAAGAGGGAGAGGCTTATAAAAGGGATGAGAAGAGAGCAAATGAGCAAACAAAATAACAAACGAAAAACCAAACTAACAAACAAACAAAAACAACCCTGCAAATATACAAGTACAGAGGAGACTTGGCCTCTGCAGTCTTCCTGGGTTTGTGTGGATATTTCAGTCATTTAATGTCTACTCACAATAGTATGTGTGCAAGCATGTTCTAATAGTTCTCATTTGCTCAATAACCTATATCGGTGATGTCAGTTTGTAGACCCACTTTTGGGTCTCCTGCAGTGATCAGAATCCTGGCCTGATGTCTCTCTCTCTCAGTGCAGGCAACAAGTGCCATTGATGCCTCTCCCATTGCATGCTTGAGTCTCTGAGCTCTCCACAGAGCTGAGTACCGGGATTACAGGTGTGCGCCACCACACCTGGCTTGTTGTTCATGTGTGTTTATGGAAAAACCTAGAAGTGTGTGTGTGTGTGTGTGTGTGTGTGTGTGTGTGTGTGTGTGTGTTTTATACTGGGGATTGAACCCAGGGGCATTCTATCACTGAGCTACACCTGTAGCCCTTTTTTATTTCAATATATGGTCTCACAAAATTGCTGAGGCTGACCTTGAACCTGTAATCCTCCTGTCTTAACCTCCCCAATACTGGGATAACAGGTGTGTGTCATGTCCAGCTTATAAGAATCTTTTAAAAATCTCATAAATCTTTTATTTAGATCAAATTATACATTCATGTAATTCCTAGAGTGCCTACTGGCTGCCTGACTGATTCTGCATTAAAAAAAATAGAATGATGGTCTAAATATAAAGAACCAAATAAAAATGAATAATGTAATTTTATTTCATTTTCCTGGATATGAAAGTTTTGTACAGGGCTGTACATTTTGCACATTCCCTTTTCATTATCTAGAACAGTTGATGATTGAAAGAACAAACTTGGAAGAATGAACTGATCCCAATAGACAAAGGAATCTGATTTTGTTCCTTCACAATTTTACTAAAATGGAAATATGTAGCATAATTTTACCTTATTTTTAATTGATTTAAAATTGGATATTTGTTCACATTTTATCTTTAAGAAAATACAGTTTATGTTTAAAAATACATGAGTAAATCTAAGTCAATAGTTATGTTTCCCACAGTAAATAAAACCAAGTGATCTACATTTCTTATCTATAGAATGATGAATGACAACTGACATTAAATCAAAATCAGGTACTATTTTAGGGTAATAAGAATGTAGAATAAAAAATAAAATTCCCAATGAATCAGACAAAAGATGCAATGGCATTTAAAATAGTAAGGTACACTTTTAAAGGGTAATTAAAAACTTAACTAGTTATCCAGAAAATTTAATATTAGGAATTCTGATTGAGAGCTTACTTTGAGCTCAGTGGTCCTTTAGGGCACAGCAGAAGGACCCAGCTTCTTTCCCACTGTGTGGGAATCCATGTTTTGATGCTTTTCAGCTTATGAAAAGGGCAGACAAAAGTAAACAAAGGAGTAAGGTGATGGAAGAAAGTCTGAGTGTCCAAATCATGAGTTTGTCTCTGTGAGGCACCTTGGAAGATAGAGTAGAATCACTATTTACTTTATCATTTTATAACAACAATAATATTTCTTTACTTTTTGTATATAATTTAGTATTTGGAAACATCCTATTGGTGAAAAGTTCCATTATAAATCTTCTTCTAACCTCTTGTTGATAATAGGTTTAAATTCTGAATGAGAAATTGAAAACAAAAGCTAGAGATGATACTGAGCAAACACTCACTGCCCAACACACATAGAAGGCAACATGTTTTGCAAAAAGAAAGAGCTTTGCTGTGTGGTTGACTGGCAAGGAGGTCAGGAGCAGAAAGCTCACATCTGCCTCCATGATCAGTTGGTAGTGGGGGAATTTCTTGTTAGAAGTTCTAGCATCTTTTTGTGCAGGCAGAGACTATGATCATGACTATTCACAGGTTGTAATCCTCTTTTGGGAATAGTTATGATGTGCTGTGCAGGCAATTTTGAAGTTGTGATATGAAAATGTCATGAACTGGGTGAGCAGGTTTTTCTGTGCATGCATGCATATTCTGGAAAAGCTGATTTCAAGCTTTCCTTGAATGGATTCTGGAAAAATAACTTAAGTACATTGTTATTTAAGAACTTTATGTCCAGGCCTTATCTGATCTTAGAGATATGATACCTGTAAGCTTTAGTTTTCTCATATTTGAAAAATATGTTAATAATATCAGTCATATAGGGTGTTTAGAGGAGTCCATTAAAACTTTTCCCATAGAGTTTTTAACATGGTTCTTGAATATAGTAAATCTTATAATTGTCTGTAAGAGGCAAAAAATCCATGAGAGAAATTAATAACTAATAATTATAATAAATCATATTTATATAATCAACAAATTCCTATGGATTCCCATCACAGGAAACCTGAGCTCATTTTACCCTAATCTCAAGATTAGAGAGCAGAATTTTCCAGAATTCATTTCTTAGAATCATGACAAGGACTCAAGTCTTTTTTGCTCTTATAGAGACAGCAAGAGGTATAGATTTACTTCATAAAAGACTCTACATAAAAGCATGGTTTTGGGGACAGAATCTGGAGCTCCAGAAAAGACTTACAAATATTTTACTTCTAAACTGCTGCAAGGATTTTAATAGACTTTTTTTGTATTCACATCCTGTATCAAAAATGCAATGAAAGATTAAAGCTCTCATCCTGCATTTCGGGCAGAGGTTGGCAAAGTCACAGAAAATACTTTTGAGTTCTTAGACTCAAACCCCAGCTGGTCTGAAATTCTACCCTTTTTTAGATAATGGCAGTTTTCTTGGGCCCACATTTTTAGATATTTCTTGAGAGGCACTTAAGAGTGATGGCCAGAGAGCACACCTTCTTTCATTCTTCCATAAATGCTTCCTGTTATTTCTTTACGCAGAAGTGAATGAACCCAAGAGTATCTAGGGTGATTCCTAAAAAATGTTACTGCTGTGTGAGGCCAAAAGAAAGTAGAAAGAGGAAGATATTGGGAGATAACTGGTTAGGAGGATTTTGTTTTGTATCCTGAATTTCCATATGGAGCCTATATGTACATGGCCACATTATTCTGATAATGGTGGAGGGAACAATCTGCATGTACAAATTGTTGAGGGAAACCATGAGTCCAAGACTTGGACCAACTAGCAAGAAGGGGAAGTACTGTTTGAAGAGATTTGGGTAAAAGTGAGTTTAAGGTGAAGCTAGTGGAGTCTCAAAATTTAGAAATGTTTCAGGGAAAGAGATCAAGAACAAAAGTATTTGGGGTCATAGGAGAAAAAAGCATAACTCTAAAATGAAATTGTTGAAGACAAAAGTTGACTTGTGACATGAAATCTTATATTTCCAGAGGGAAATAGCTTCAGACTATTATATCTCATAGGAAAGAACATTCAATGTGTGGCTAACTTCCATAAGACAGAAGGCAAGCATGCATACATGACTTAGATAAATCCAGCCATGCACATCTAGAGAAAGTTTGCTGGAGTATAGCCCTCACTGGCCTAGGGATCAACACTGAGACTTGGGAAAAGAGATATTATAAGAAGCAAGAAATGGTTTTTAAAAAGTGGAGTTTCTGAATCAGGAATGGTTTATCCCATTATAATTAAATAGTATTACATAATAAAATAAGAGGCAAGGGGATATAAGGGGACAAAGGACATTCTCCCACCTGTACCTAGGGCAAGAAACTCTAAGTTTGTTTTATTTTGTTTTCTCTCTTGACTAATGGCTCCTTTCGGGCATAAATTAGCTATACCTTGTTGGCCAATTTGTGACTTTATTTGAGTAAAAGTAAAAAAAAAAAAAAGTAGGACTAGGTCCTACCCAAGAAGTATGAATGTTGCAAGCTAAAACCTGCAGTCCTTCCCCTAAGTGTGATTGCTCCATGTATATGGCCCCTTTACTAAAAGGATGTTACCTAAGGTGACAAGGTCTAATATGTCATTGATTTATTGACTTTTAAATAAATAAGCTGAACATAGCTATAGCTTTCTAGGATTTTAGATTTGACTCAAACCAGTCCAAACTTACGTCCAGCACATTAAGGCAAGAATATCATTCTAAATAAACTCTAGATATTACACCTCTATCCAAAGAGTAGCTGGCAAAAACTTTCTCCCACTTTGTGGGCTCTCTGTTGAGGTTCTTGATAGTTTCCTTTGCTGCACAGAAGCTCTTCAGTTTAATGCAATCCCATGTACTGATCTTCCTTTGAGTTGCTTGTGCTTTTGGGGTCTTGTTGAGAAAGTTTTTACCTGTACCTATGTGTTGAAGTTCTATGCCCTCTTCAAGTAGCTGCAAGGTCTCTGGCCTGACTTCCAGGTCTTTGCTCCATCTTGAATTGACTCTTGTGCAGGGTGAGAAAATGGGGTTTCTTTCCATTTTCTGCATATGGTTAACCAGTTTTGTCAACACCATTTGTTAAAGAGGCTATCTTTTTTCCAGTGTATATTTTTGGCTACTTTGTCAAAAATCAATTGACTGAAAGCCTGTGGGTCTGTTTCTGAGTCTTCTATTCTGCTCCATTGGTCTATGTGTCTGTTTTTGTGCCAATACCATGCTGCTAAGAACTACTTTGGCTATCCTGGGCTTTTTGTTGTTCCAAATGAATTTAAGCACTGATTTTTCTATGTCTGTGAGGAGTGACCTTGGTAATTTCATGGGTATTGCATTGAATCTGTAGATCAGTTTTGGGAGGATGGCTGTTTTGATGATATTTATTCTGCCTATCCAAGAGCATGGAAGATCTTTCCATCATCTAAGGTCTTCATCAATTTCTTTTTTCAACATTTTATAGTTTTCCTTGTAGAGGTCTTTTACCTCTTTGGTTAAGTTTATCCCTAAGTATTTTATTTTTCGGGGTGCTATTGTGAGTGGAATTGTTTTCTGGATTTCTTTTTCAGTGGATTTATGGTTGGCATACAGAAAAGCTTCTGATTTTTTAAGATTCATTTTGTATCCAGACACTTTGCTGAATTTGTTGATCAGTTCTGTAAGTTTTTTGGTTGAGTTTGTTGGGTCTTCTAAGTATAGTATCATGTCATCTGCAAAATGGGGTAGTTTTAGTTCTTCTTTTCCTATTTTTACCCCTTTGATTTCTTTCTCTTGCTTTATTGCTCTGGCTAGAGTCTCGAGTACTATATTGAACAGAAGAGGTGATAATGGACATCCTTGTCTTGTTCCTGTTTTTAGTGGGAACTCTTGCCGGTTTTCTCCATTTAATATGATGTTGGCTAGGGGCCTATTGTATATTGCTTTTATGATGTTGAGGTACATTCCTTCTATTCTGATCCTCTGAAGTGCTTTTAGCATGAATGTGTGTTGGATCTTGTCAAATGCTTTTTCAGCATCAATTGAGAAGATCATGTGATTTTTTGTCTTTGATTCTGTTTATGTGGTAAATTACATGATATACAGAGAACTCAAGAAAATCACAGCTGAGAAAACAAATAACTCAATAAAAAATGGGCAAATGATCTAAATAGACACTTCACAAGAGAAGAAATACGAATGGCCAATAAATGTATGAGATGTTCAACATTATTAGCAATCAGAGAGATGCAAATCAAAACCACCTGGAGATTTCACCTCACTCCAATGAGAATGGCAATCATCAAAAACACAAACAACAACAAATACTGGTGAGGGTGTGGAGAAGTGGGAACCCTAATACATTGTTGGTGGGATTGCAGATTAGTGCGACCACTTTGGAAAGCAGTATGGAGGATCCTCAGACAAATGGGAATGAATCTACCATATGATCCAGTAATACCACTTCTGGATATCTACCCAAAAGAATGAAAGCCAAACTATTAGACCAATGTATGTGTATCTATGTTTATAGATGCACAATTCACAATTGTCAAACTATGGAAACAGCCAAGATGTCCATCCACAGATGAATGGATTACAAAACTATGGGATATGTATACAGTGCAATTTTACTCAGCCATAAAGAAGAACAAAATCATGTCATTTGCTGGGAAATGGATGCAACTGGAATACATTATGTTAAGTGAGATTAGTCAGTCACAAAGAGTAAAAAAGCATATGTTCTCCCTAATATGTGGATGCTGGAGAGAAGATGGGGCATAAAAGGGTCTCCAGATGAAAAAGGAGAAACCCTCAATAACCAAAGAAGTTGACTCAACTGAAGGGGATGGACAGGGGTGGGGGGAGGATCGACACCTGAATGCACATGATGTACTTTCACAAGTATATCAAAGTCAATCACTAAACTGAACTTGAGAAAGAGGGAGGGCGAGGGAGTGGGGTGGGAATTGGGGAAGGGGTTAAATGAGAAATGTGTGCATATATGCCTTTATCAGCTTGTTCCTAGCAAAGATATATGATTACAATGCACCAATTAATAGAATAAATAAAAAAAATATATTGCAAAGAAAAATAAAATAAAATAAATGAAGTCTACTTAATAAACAAATTTAATTATGTTTTAATTATGTTCCCTAAGATTGTCATTTTATCTTTGTACAGAAGAGATCATTGAAAATATTCTTTGGTTTGCAGAAGCTCTTCAGTTTCATGCAATCCCATGCATTGATCCTCCTTTGAGCTGCCTGTGCTTTTGGGGTCCTGTTGAGAAAGTTTTTACCTGTGCCTATGTGTTCAAGTGTTGGTCCTATGCCCTCTTCAAGTATCTGCAAGGTCTCTGGTCTGACATCCAGGTCCTTGATCCACCTTGAGTTGACTCTTGTGCAG
>PVLC010024210.1:6768-25001 GCA_004027655.1 Graphiurus murinus
GCGGTACCAGGGATTGAACTCAGGGGCATTTTACCTCCGAGCTATACCCCCAGTCCTATTTTTTATTCTTTATTTTGAAACCGAGTCTCACTAAGTTGCGGAGTGCCTCACTAGGTAGCTGAGGCTGGCCGCGAACCCGGATCCTCCGGTCTCAGCCTCCCGAATGCTGGGATTACAAGCGTGCGCCACCACGCCCGGCAACATGTTGCTTTTACTGATTGCTTAATTTAAAATATAAAATGTGAAATTACATGTATTCTAAAGTCTAATTTTTTTCAGTATAGGGGTTCTTAAATGTATGCTTATATCCCTAAAATAAGTATGCTATGCAGTGCTCTACACATAGCAAATAATGCATAATTTAGAAAATGAAATGATGATTTTTAAGTGATGAAACTAAGAAATGAAAAATTTAATTTGGATTTAAGGGAGGGCTTCCTGATATAAAAAGTATTTAGACTTACCTTATACATCCTAAAACATTAGTGAATTGTTTAGATCGATCTCTGTAACTCTTCAAATTTATTAATGTAATATATTAGATTTCAAAGGCTACCATGGCAAAGTACTCCAAAACTGGTGGCTGAAATTTATAGAACTTTATTGTTTGACAGTTCTATGGGGGGGGTAGAAATTTAAAATCAAAATTTTTGCATGCCATACTTTCTCTAAAGACTCTAGAAGAGAATTCTTCTACATTAGCTTCTCATTGTGAACAAAATAATTGAAGAGATAAACTTATAAAGAGAAAACGTTGTTTATTTTATTTATTTATTTATTTATTATTATTTATTTATTGCGTGTTTCTGTAAATTCCAATCAAAGATCAGGTTGTGCCAGGCGTAGTGGCGCACACTTGTAATCCCATTACTTGGGAGGCTGAGACTGGAGGATTCGAGTTCGCGGCCAGCCTCAGCTACTTAGTGAGGATCTCTGGAACTTAGTGAGATCCTGTTTCAAAATAAAGAATAAAAAATAGGACTGGGGATGTAGCTTGGAGGTAGAAGGCCCCTGGGTTCAATCCCCAGTACTGCACCAAAAAAAAAAAAAAAAAAAATCAGGTTGCCCCATCGCTTTGTGATTCTGGTGAGGGTACCAGATGGCAATGGCAGGAAGCATGGATCTCAGTAATCTCATATTATAAGCCAATATGTTGAGTCCTACAATCCCTTTTAAGGGCATATTTTCAATGATGAAAGGATCTCCCGTAAGACCCCACCTTCTGAAGGTCCATAACACCTCTCTATAGCAACACACTAGGGATCCAGCCTTTAAAACAGTGGACATTTAGGGGACACCATCCACTGTCATACAGTATCATCTTGGTGTTCCTTACCTTGTAGCAGTATAACTCAAATGGGCCTCCATTGTCACACAACACTCACCCTGTGGTCTGTGTTTGTTTTCTCTTCTTATAATGACAATGGTCACTATATTAGGGCCCATCCTTGTCAACTATGACCTCATCTAACCTAATCCCATATCCAAATAAGACCACATTCTGAGGTTCTGGGCAGAAATTTTGAATGACACTATTCAACCTAGTACAGATACCTTAAAGTTAGTGTCTAGAGACAGGGACTGGTACTACATGATGTCATAGAGCATATCCCAGAGCATAGATACTTTTATTTATTCTGATTTTCCAATCAATATACTCGTAAAGTTATGAAACCAACCACTGTTTTTTGGATTGTAGGTAATGTGAGTTTATAAAAATTCAAAATGTTTCTTTCTTTGCATGCAGAGCGAGAACTTTCTTTGCATGCAGAGCAAGTAGAATGGAAGCTACTGTGAACAAAATTAGCTTCGGGTAAATTATGTTTCAAATAAAAATCTTCACTTTTGACCATTTAGACTTCAGTAAAAATGATCAGGTAAGTAGATGATATTTAATGCTTCCCTTTCACATTCCAATTTCAAGCCTCAGTTTATCTGATTCTCATATCAAATCTTGGCACTGCCTGAAAAGACTGACATGAAATTCTCCATATATGATTCGTAGCTATTTAGATAGCATAATCTCCAAATTATTGTACACTTTCTTTTTTTTTTTTTTCGGTACTGGGGATTAAACTCAGGGGCATTCTACCTCCAAGCTATACCCCCAGCCCTATTTTTTATTCTTTATTTTGAAACAGGGTCTCACTAAGTTGCGGAGGGCCTCACTAGGTAGCTGAGGCTGGCCGCGAACCCGGATCCTCCGGTCTCAGCCTCCCAAGTGCTGGGATTACAAGCATGTGCCACCATGCCCGGCTTATTGTACACTTTCTAATTAACACAAATTATCTCTTTTCATAGGTAAATTCATTTCGACACATCTGAAATATTTTTAAAATGGTATGTAATACAAGGTGGTTGCTTAGTATAACCATACTCTATTTTTTCATAACATGTTTCCATTATTTTCTTAGAATTGTAGGAAAATATGTTTATTTTCAAGAAACAAAACATTATTCATGAATACACAATTCAGAATTAAACACTAACAATCAGTGCACATCATTTCAACTATTATCTAATTTTTTGTGGAATATATAAGCATTTGGCTTATAGTCCTAATTTTGCAGGACAAGTATAGTGTACAAAAAGAAGTGTATATTTACTTCCTCTAATCTTAGATTTGATTTTGGTATTGGCATGGCGGATCATAGATAATTAAGTGTGAAACAAATCATCACATGCAGAATTTACAGGGGCAGTACTTAAACACTCTAGAACCATTCCATAACACTTGTAATCTCTAGATGACTTTGAAAATATAAAGGGAGAGGAGAGATGGAGAGAGCTTTGGACCTGGGAGCCTGCAGATGTGGAACCTGAATGCCTGCTCTCCCAGAGTAGGCCGGGACAACGCTGCTGGCAGGTACTGTGGGCATCTGTGTATGAGAACTCAGAGCTGCCTGGGAGCCCAAAGGCAGGAGCATAGTCTGCTCTTTTCCTTTGGGAAGTCACAGTTAGCAAGCCAGGGGGGCAGCTGAGCCAGGGCTCTGTAGGGGCAGGGACAGTTATGCTTCTCCTCAACCCTATGCATCCTGCTTTTCATTATTTTTAAATATATACTTCAATGATGTTTTCATATATTCACAAAGTTGTATAATAATCATAATTAACATTAGTATAACTTTGTGCCCCCAATAGAAACCCTGTGCAAATTAGCAATCACTTTTCCATTCATGTCAATTCTGTTACCATCCAGAGCTAGGTAAACACAAATCAAATTTTATTCTCTGTAGATTTGGCTATGCTGCACGTTTCATATAAACAGAACCATACAATTTATGGTCTTTTCCAAATAGTTTCTTAGCAAAATGTTGTCAAGGTTCACTCATGCTGCAGTGTACATCATCAATTCAGTCTTTTCTTCAGTTGAAGGATATCCCAGCATATGAATAACCATATTTATTTACCCATTCATCAGTTTAGGGACAAACTGGTTTGTTTGTTTCCACTTTGGGGAATTATAGATAATGGTATTGTGTGAATATACGTTTTCATCTCTCTTGGGTATAAACTTGAGAGAGGTGTTGGTAGGCCATATGGTAGCTATGTTCAACAATTTGAGGGAGTACCAAAACATTTTTCATAGAACCAGCATCATTTTACATTTCTATCAGTAATGCATAAGGTTCCAGGCTTCCACATCCATCCTTTCCTACGCTAACATTTTCTATGCTACTTGATTACTACCATACTAGTTGATAAGAAGTGATGTGTCTTTGTGATTGTGATTTGAATTTCCAAAACTACTAAATTTTTTTAGCATCTTTGGATGTTTTTATTGGTCAATGACTTTACATTGCAGAAATGTGAATAACATCTTTTGCCCATTTTGAATTGGGCTATATATATTATTTTGAGTTGTAGGAGTCCCTTATGCATTGTAGATAAAAGTTTTTTATAAGGGATATGATTGAAAAATGTTTTTTTCTGTCTTAATTAATTTTTTGATGGTATCTTTTGATATACAAAAGGTTACAGTTTTGATAAAATTGATAAAATCCAATTTATCCATTTTAATGATTTATTACTATATATTTTTCATTATTTTCTGATGGTACCTCTAAAACTTACTTGCATACATTTTTGCTTTATGCTAATTTATTATTATCACTGGCTTCATTTAGTATTATCATGAGAATTTTATTGAATATGTAGATGACTTTGGGTACTATAGACATTTTAACAATTTATTCTCCCAATTCATGAATATGGGATGAATTTCCACTTTTCGTGTTTTTTATTTCTTTTATCTCTATTTTATTATTCTCATTTTAGAAATAGCTCACTTATTTGGATAAATTTATTTACACGTACCTTGTTTTTGTAGCTGTTGTGAATTAAATTAATTCCTGATTTATTTCTCATCAAATTTGTTATTGGTGTATAGAAAAAACTAGTGACTTTTGTATGATGAAATCACAATGGTGGGAGTGCATGTGAAAATAAGAGATCAGACACCAGACAAGAAGCCAAATAGTAATTCAGTGCTCAGGTTTGGGCTTTTATAACAACTCCCCCTAGAGAACTAAGTCAGAGGTCCCATAGGAAATAATTTCATTTCTTCTTAGGGTAGGGTCCCCAATGACCTAATGATCTAGATGTCCATAACTCTTTCAAGCACTGGAAATGACACAAAGTCTGACATAATAATTTTAAAATATTTTAATAATTGAGGCATTGGAGAGGAGATAGATGACAATTCTTTCCACCCATCTGTAGCTAGCACCTTACTTTTATAAAAAAAAAAACTTTAATCAAGGCATCATAAAAGTTAATCAAACACAGAAACTAACAATTGTCATGGGTTATAATAAAGGAGGTCAGTGAGACAGATATGTGACAAGCTTGGAGGAAGGAGGAATTAGACAGTAGTAGACATTACTGGATGGAGAGGATATCAAAGATCACATCTTAATCTTAAAGATGACACCAGTTTCCCAGGAATGTCTGCTTGCAGTCAAATCCCACCCAGCCAAATACTATGTATTCAAACTGGGCTGGCCCAAGATGATAATCTCAATGTACATTCTAAGATGGCCCTCGGCACAACTCTGTGAGATATAAGCTCTATTTATTAAAATTGTGATTCTTTATAATTCCACTTTCATTTACATGTCATGGAATTTTTTTTAATTACAGAGGCTGTAGTATGACTACATTTTAGTTTTATTGGCTAAAATTTGGCTTCAAAATTTCAGAATGTAGCAGAAAATTATGTTAAACTTTGATACCTTTAGAAATGTTCCAAACTTGATTAAAATCAGTCAACTTTCAAAAATTACTGTGGAGCAAACAAATGTAAAATGCCTGACCTCACTTTGTTCAATCACTGAACATTCTTATACTTGTATTTTAGCTAAAGAAAATTCAAACGTACATAGACTCTTCCACAAGGCACCTAAGAATATTTAAAGAAGGAGGAAATTTTGGTTTGTGTGTCCAAATATAAATTAATATCCTGGGCAAGTGAATGACACATTGAAAAAGCAATGCAGTAGAAACTTAAAAAAAATCTGCTTTCAGAATGTGATTCCACTGAGGGTAGGGGCTATTTATATTGATTATTTTCAGGTTATAACAGATATGGTCTATTTTTCTTCCGATCATTTCAATCACTAAGTTGAAAATTTGAATTTATACCAAAACATACCACACTTGGCTAATTAGATATGATCACCACCCTTTAGGAAGATGATTGTCCCTTTGTAGAAGGACTGTATAGAGAATAGAAAAAATTGCTGTCAACTTCCTCTCATCCTTTTCAAAGAAAACTTTTGCTACATCTGGACATTTCAGATATAAAGAGGTTTTTGACGAATAATAAAATAGTTAGAAAATAATACATCTTATATCAAAATGTTTTCTGGACTTTCTGAAATGGAGTTGTAAGACAACCTCTAGGAGTGACATTCATCCATATGGAACAGAAAACCAGGAGGAGTAAGACAGGAGAAGGTCTTGTGCTAAACTGGTCATATGTAAAAAAAAATGTTTTTGTATTGTAACCATTGTTTTGTGTGTTCATTGTGTGTGTGTGTGTGTGTGTGTGTGTGTGTGTGTGTGTGGTACTGGGGATTGAACCCAGAGGCATTCTACCAATGAACTACACCCCAGACCTATTTTATTTATTTATTTATTTATTTTTAGTTTGAAGCAAAATTTCACTAAGTTTCTAAAGCTGGCCTTGAACCAATAGCCAAATTATGGAACCAGCCTAGGTGTCCATTAACAGATATATGGATCACAAAACTTTGGTATATACACACAGTAGAATTTTGCTCAGCCATAAAAAAAACAAAATCATACCATTTACAGGAAGAAGGAAGGAACTCGAGAATATTATACTAAGTAAGTATACACATTCCCAAAGAATCAATAGATATATATTTTGTCTTATATGCAGAAGCTAGAGAGATGCTCAGAAATGAGGGCAATATCAGATAGATGAGCAGAGACTCCAGAGGAATGATTGAAGATAATTAAGGAAGGGGGGCAAAGTCATAAAGGATGCATTCATAGAACTAATGCTATCAATGTATACAAAATTGCCAATTCCAATCTCAAAGACTTGTGGGGTGAGGCTAAGGGGGGAACTTGGAGGGGAGGGCAATGAGTTGTGTGCATGTATTTTTCTAACATGCTATACCCCAATATAATGTAAAATTACAATGCACTTAATAAAAAATATTCATTAAAAAAGATAAAAATGTCTAATGCAAAAATAAATAAATAAATATAAAAATCGGGATTACAACTAACACAGTATAAAGTATAATTAATGCCAGAAACACTACACAAAAATATTCAATATAACTTATAATACTAAAATCATAATTCAAGATATAGATAAAGTATTGTGTATAGCTATACATTAAGCTTCATATTGTCAAAATACATAAAGCATAATAGGTTGACTATGCAAGGGGAAATAGAGATAAACAGATAAAAATTAATGTACTTCTGTTGTAATTCTTTAAGTAGCTGAAATATTAAGTCTAAAAAATTAAATACTGTTGTAGAAAATTTAAATAACATTATAGTAAATTGTATGCTTAATGATATATAAGCTTATATCATAAAAACAGACATTATTATCAGCTACCCACAAAACTATCCAAATAATCAAATCTGAGACATAAAGCAAATTTTAACAAATCCCAAGATTAAAAATGATCTTGAACTATTCTCTAATGATTTTTAAAATACTTTATAATAATTCTTCTTGTAATTAAATAATAATTCTTTTTAATGACATTTTAATTCAAAGTGGAAATACAAATGGAAACTGCAGATATCTCAAAAATATTCAGGACCTACAAGAGAGCTAATCCATGTTCAGAGGAATGTTTCATCATTAAATTGATGTGTCAATTCACAAATTTAAAAGCATAAAGAATGTAATTTTATAAGTTAGAAATGAAACAAAACATATTCAAAGGAAATAAAAAGATGAAATAATTCTTATGCTGATGTATAGGAAAGAAGATTATGTGTACAGTAAGTAAATATAAAGTCTTTCTAAGAAAAATCCAACAACTTATATCAGGTTGAAAGATAAAGTACAAATACAGAAAACAAAAAATGGTGACAGGTTTAGTCTCTACAATACATAAATCAAATATGCAATAAAATATAATCTGCCTAAATTTATTTTTCTAGGAAATGGAACTTGCTCAAACTTTTTCCACAATTAGGGAGACATTTAAAGAGAGATATTTTCATAGAAAAGGGAATTAACACATTGTCTCTTTGCAAAACAAACCAGCAAGTTCATATTGTTTCATAATGGAATTCTACCAAATCTTTAAGTAGCAGTTTATCTCTATGTCATTTATGATGCTGAAGATTAAAATAAAGAAATTCTTTTACTTTTGAAGAAAAACTTCCCACTGCTAAGAAAATGTGACAGAGATTGAACAAAAAGAAAATTACAAAAGAATAACTTATGAACATTAACATAGAACTCTAAGTAAAACTGCAATGATATAGCAACATATTAAAGTATGCAACATTATTAAGTTCATTGCAAGAATACAAAAATGACTGAAGAACTTTGGGAAAGGGTTAAATAAGAAATGTGTGCATGTATGCCTTTACTAGCTTGTACCTAACAAAAATGTATGACAACGCACCAATAAATTTTTTTTTAAAAAACTCCCTAAATGTTTATTCAAGAAAAAGAAAATATCATTTACATAATCAAAAATTGGATCAAATTAATTCTTTTTTTATAATTTAATGGTGCATTGTAATTATACATCAGAGTGAGATTCAAAATGATACATATATACATGTGCACATCACCTGGTGTATTTCCTTCTGCAGCCCGTCCCGCTCACCCCTCCTCACTCCCCAAACATGTTAGTGAGATTGGTAGTGTTACTTTCATACCTGGACATAACATTACTTGATCTCTTTCTTTCCTTGAGACTCATTTTTTCCCCTCACCACCTCCCGGCCCCAGTCCCCTTGCACTATTCTACTTGTCTCTCTCCTGATTTGTCTGAAGTCCCTTTCGTTTCCTAATTTCTCTCTAGCTTCCACATATGAGAGAAAATATGACTCTTGACTTTCTGAGACTGGCTGATCTCACTTAGCAGAATACTCTCTCTTTCTCCATCCATTTTCCTGCAAATGACAAAATTCTGTTGATATAAATTACCTAATAACATTAGTTCCATGGAATTTCAAACATCTGTGAATTGACTGACAGACTGAGAGATATGAGAAACTACATTGATACTGATAGTTACAAAGATAATTGTTTCAGTGAAATTCTAACAGCAGAGGCAAGATTTGTAGATATTGAGGTGACACATCTGTTCTAGGCAGAAATCTTAAGCAAGTGCCCTCAGTCTCTTGCCTAAGGGTCAACAAGGTATCCCTAACTAAACCAGGAGGTAGAAAGGAATTTTGACTGCTATTATCTGCTTCTGTAATCTGCTTGGGCATAATTAGAAAGACAAAAAAAACAAAAACAAACAAACAAACAAACAAACAAACAAAACCCAAAAAGGTTGTCTTTACCATAAAAATGACATTTAATGATCCTTTACCATAAAAATAACACCTAATGACTCCGTTGATTGTGTTGATTGTTCTGTGAGAACACCTAGTATAATGATGTAATGACACCAACCTAACCTTTCCATACTCCCAACTCTGTAACCAAGAGGTATATAATAACTGCCAAAGAAGACATTGGGGCAGCAGTATCTCTGAATGCCGACTGTCCTGGCCGGTGAATAAAGCGACCTCTTTGGCACTTTGGAGTCTGGTTTGTTTCTGTGGGTCACCTCGTAACATTTGGAGGCCCCAGGGACATCCAGAGACCCAGGCAAGGGGAGGGGCCCCGGAGGACTCTGGTCCGGAGGAACTGCCTGCGTGCCTGGCCTCAGGGGAGGCGCCCCCTGAGACATTCTAGGGCCCGGAGGCCAAGGCAACAGACATCTCCAGCCCAAAGTGGTGTGTGAGTGAGTGTGGCCACAAGTGTGTGAGAGTGTCTCTCTGTTGGGTCCTCCCATCAGAGAAGAGTATGGATCTTCAAAGGGCTACGGAATCCGATTGAGCAGACTCTGGTAAGACTGGCGAAAGCTGTCGCTCCGTGGAGGCATAAGATCTATGGTAGTACTGAAACATAGAAAGTAAGTCGCAAGCCACAATGTTGGGCCACTATGGTTAAGCCTCCACCAGCCGAGTGTGGGAATCGAATACTTGTTTGTGAATTGTCCTGTCTTACATCAGTCTCTGTGTTGTTGTCTGATTTCTTAGAAGTCCATGAGCTCCACTTCTTCCTCTTTCCGGGATGGTGCTCTAACCCTTGGATATTTGGTCTCTACATTTCCCTGATTATTGTCTTTGCCATGCTTTAGGCTCCACCAGCCCACAGGACTGGTCACAGGTCGAACGCCTTTTACTTTCAGTTTTCTATATCTTTGTTTGTTCTTTCTTCCTCTGTATTTCCTGCTGGTTCCAGTGATGGGGGGAGGGATGAGTAGTGCTAAGAAAGAGTTTGGACCACTATCACCAGTTTCTATTAGCTGGAATTAGAGGGGCAGCCTGTAAGCCTACTAACCTAAGTTCAGTGAGGTCATTCAGCAACCTCAGAAGTCTCCCGCGGGGTTTCTGGAGAGGCTCCGGGAAGCCTATAGGGTATACACCCCAATAGATCCAGATGCCACAGAAAACCAGCGGGCTATGAACATTGCCTTTGTCACTCAGTCGGCCCCAGATATTAGAAGAAAGCTGCAAAAGCTAGAGGGATTTGAAGGCATGAATAGATCACAGCTTTTAGAGGTTGCTCAGAAGGCATACAACAACCGAGACACAGCCAAAGATCGACAGAATAAAAGGCTGACCAGAGTAGTAGTAGCTACTATGAAAGAGGCAAATATGAAAGGTGATGGAAGATGTAACCCAAGAAACAAGGGACAAACAGGACGAAAAAGATTGGAGAAAGACCAATGTGCCCACTGTAAACAAAAGGGGCACTGGAAAAATGAGTGTCCTCAGAGGAAGGAGGAAGAAGGAATGTAGGGGCAGCCCATGTCATGTGGCATTTGGCACTCACAGGCTCTGACCTTTGTTGGTCAAATCCACCCTAACTGGTGGTTCCAGGAAGGGCCGGCAGCAGCCATTAATCTTTTATCGCCTACCTTCCCCAGCAACTGGTGACAAGATCTGTTCCTATTGGCTCCCGCCCCGGTTTTACTTCCTTATCAGGCCTCCCTATATAAACTGTTGCTTGTGCAAATAAAGCTGAGATCCTGCAGTGCCTGATCACTGACAAGACTCCCGGCTTGGTGTGGTTTCTTGGGGGGTTATCTCAACTCCCTGGAGTGATGAACCTGGCCGTGGACACTCTCCCTCTCACTCTGCCCCAGGCAGGCGAAGGCGGCTGGTCCACTTTGTCTACCCTGTGTAACATAGGACGTAACAAAGGAAGGCGCCCATTCCTCCATCTAGAGAAGCTGATGGTGCCAGGGCTCTATGCAGGTGAGCCTCGGAGAGCCCATGGTAAGAATGAAAGTTGGGGGCACCCCCGTAAACTTCCTCCTAGACACAGGGGCTACCTATTCTGTTCTCAAGCACCCCCTAGGACCCATCACCTCCAACGGGTTCCTATCCAGAGGGCCACCGGAACAACAGCCTCATACCCTCGGACAACGTCACGGACGGTGAACCTCGGAGGAGGTACGGTGACTCATTCTTTTCTTGTCATAGCTGACTTCCCATATCCCCTGCTGGGCCGAGACCTCTTGAAAAGTTGGGAGCAACCATCTCCTTTGGAAATGTGGACCTTGAGGAATCCCCATCCCCCAGTAGGCACAATGGGACCTCCTCTACTATCCTTGTGATGTGCCCTCTGTCAGAAGAATACCTCTTACACCCTGAAGAGAGGGACCAGGCAATACCTTCCCAAAATCCATACCTAAATCAACTTAAAGGAAAGTTTCCCCAGGTGTGGGGAGAAAACAATCCTCCTGTGCTGGCTGCCCATTGGCCTCTGATCATGGTTCAGCTTTTAAGTACAGCAACCCCGGCATGAGTTCGCCAATACCCAATGAGCTGGGAGGCCAAGAAGGGAGTTGCCAAACATATAAACAGACTCAGAGAGGCTGGAATCCTGATCCCTTGCCACTTCCCTTGGAACACACCATTGCTCCCAGTTTTAAAACCAGGAACTCAGGAGTATCGGCCTGTCCAAGACCTCTGGGAGGTCAACAAATGGGTTGAGACTATTCATCCTACAGTCCCTAACCTGTACACCCTCCTAACCTTGCTGCCCCCCCAGAAAGACAGGTCTATGCTGTATTAGATTTAAAGGATGTGTTCTTTTCTTTGCCACTAGCCCCCATCAGTCAACCTATCTTTGCATTTGAATGGGCAGATCCGGAAGGGTGATTTATGGGGCAATTAACTTGGACTCAGCTCCCTCAAGTGTTCAAGAACTCCTCAACCCTGTTTGATGAGGCCCTAAGTGCAGACCTCCTGGAGTTCCAGCAAGTGCACCCCGGAAGCACTCTGCTTCAGTATGTAGATGATCTCTGCATAGCATCAGAAACAAAAGAAGAATGCATGAAGGCTACTGAGGGGTTCCTGCAGACGCTCCAAGACTTGGGCTATCGTGTTTCTGCCAGAAAGGCACAATTATTCCAGACCCCTGTGACCTACCTGGACTATAACCTGGAGGAAGGAAGGAGGATGTGGTCTCAGAGCCGCATTGCTGCAATCCTCCAAATCCCAGCCCTGGAAAATAAGAGGCAAGTACGGGAATTCTTGGAGGCAGTGGGTTATTGCCGATTGTGGTTCTGAGTTTTGCTGAAATTGCAAAACCATTATATACCAGCCTGGGGGGAGATGGGCCTCTCAAATGGTCGAAGGTCGAACAAAAAGCTTTTGAAGCCCTAAAAAGGGCCTTAGTCTCTGCTCCAGCTCTGGCACTCCCTGACATCACTAAGCCATTCCACTTGTTCATGGATGAGGTACGGGGCATTGCCAAAGGAGTCCTTGTTCAAACCTTGGGCCCTTGGAAGTGACCGGTAGCTTATCTGTCCAAAAGACTGGATCCTGTAGCAACATGTGGGCCAGCCTGCCTGCGAGCTGTGGCGGCTACAGCCATGTTGGTAAAGGAGGCAGATAAGCTGATGCTGGGCCAAGAACTGCTCCTGACCACTCCCTATTCAGTTGAGATTCTCCTGAGGGGAACCCCTGAACGATGGATGTCTTATGCACGGGTGACTCACTATCAGGTGCTCCTTTTAGATCAGCCCTGAATAAGCTTCTGCCAAATAGCAGCCCTTAACCCAGCAAGTCTGTGGCCAGATGACAGCCTGGAAGAACCCTAGCATGGACTGCACTGAGGTGACTGACGTGGTCCAGTCTACTCATCCAGACCTGACCGATGTTCCTCTATCAGATGCCAATGAAGTGCTTTACACTGATGGAAGCAGTTTTGTCCAGAATGGCATCAGGTATGCAGGGGCTGCAGTGGTTACTGAGCATAAAACTGTTTGGGCTCAGTCCCTTGGCAGAGGAAGATTGGCTCAGAAGGCTGAACTCATTGCTCTGACTCAGGCACTATGCTGGGGAAAGGGAAAGGCTGTCACAATATACACCAACAGCCAGTGTGCATTTGCCACTGCCCATGTGCATGGGACATTGTACCAAGAAAGAGGACTCCTTACCTCAGCAGGCAAAGAGATAAAAAACAAAGGAGAAATCCTAGCCCTACTAAAGGCCATCTGGCTACCAAAGAGGGTGGCCATTGTACACTGTAGAGGGCACCAGCAAGGAGATTCTCCTGAAGCCAGAGGAAACAGAGCAGCTGACCTAAAAGCTCGAGAGGTGGCCCTAGAACCAGTGGGATCTCTTTCCATATTGGTCATGTACCCAGAGCCAGAACTGCCACAGAAGCCGACAGATACAGCTGAAAAAGGGACCTGGGCAAGACAGGAAGGTGCAACATTAGAGAAAACAGGGTGGTGGATACTGCCAGATGGAAGGCCAATTCTCCCAGAGGTCTTGGGAAGGAAACTAGTATCCCAACTCCACCAGACCACTCACCAGGGGACAACAAAGCTCAGCGAGCTCCTCAGACCCAAATACTACATCCCAAAGTTGGATCAGATTGTAAGAGGTCTGGTGTCCAGATGCCAAACCTGTGCGCGGGTGAATCCAAAAGGGGGAAAGAAACCCCCAGAAGGAAGGAAGGAATACAAGTTCGAGGTAATGCACCAGGGGAACACTGGGAGCTGGACTTCACGGACCCCCCTTCTGACTGTAGGGAAGTGGGAAAATGCAATCCTATGGAGATTAAGATAAAAACCTGGAATGAAATAGGAAATCATTTTTGGCTGACTGGTAGGACATGGAGAATCCGGTTGTACGTATCTGGATGGGATCCGGGGGACAAATTTACTATCCAGAAAAAGTCCCTTCCTCAAGAAACTCAGCCCATTGGTCCAAATTCCAGCCTATTCCTGCTAGTATCTAAAGAGTGGCCACCTGAAGTGAACGTCCCAACAACTAGGGAACTGATGGGCACTGCACCTACCTTAGTAGCCTTACCCTCTAAGCCTACAAATCCAGAGGAGGGCCCATCTATGCTTAAGATTTCTGCCTAGAAGGGATGTGTCACCTCAATATCTCATTAGTGAAACAGCATGTATCCATTTTTTGGTAAAAGTCTTAGGCAAGTTCTCCTGGCCCTCTTTGACTAAAGGTCCCAGGGGCAAACAGGAACTAAACCAGTATGTAAAAAGGAATGTTAACTGCTATTAGCTTTCTAAATAAGATAAGCTGTGTGTCTTAAGCACCTGACTTGTAAAACAATGCAATGATTTTCCATACCCCCAACTCTGTAACCAAAGGGTATAAAACTAGCCTACACCAAAGTTCCATGCAATGGCCTTTAGGCTGCTGGTCCCGGCCAGCCGGCAGCCCGCAAATAAAGCCACCTCTTTGGCACAAATGGAGTCTGTTGCGTCTCTGTGGGTCACCTCGCAACAATAGACAATCTAGGTCTACTGTCAGTGTTTTGAAATCATCATGAGGTCTGCAATGATTCAATAAAGAGTAGCTAAGAAAGAGACATTAAAGGTTGATACTGTGTAGAAAATTATTGTTGTAATAAACCTATAGAAGTCATATAAGTATTGATATATAAGGCATACATCATATTTTACAATATGATCATTACAGAGCAAAGCAAATGTTTTTAAATATGTCTTTTAGCCTAATTCAGAAAAAGTTGACAGCTCTTCAACATTAAACTAGATACCAGTGTTAGAATGTAAGCTCTTTGATTAATGCTATTAAAGAAAATGTTAGCACATAGTCATAATCATGGAAAATGAATTATATTTTGCATTTTATTTCCTTGTTCTGTAGTATATTACTATTTTCTTTGTATTTTGCTTCAATGTGTACTCTACAGTAGTTATCCTTAAATGCACATTTTAAAAGAGTAGATGATAGAAATATGTTTGACTAGAGGTCCCAAAAATTCCTAAATCTTGGTCTTCAATAGTTTATTTGACACTACTACAACATTCATTAAGGGAATACATGAATGGAGCTCAATTATTAGCAAAAAAAAAAACCCAATACAATTTCTACTATTTATACACACTGGCCTCAATCACTGATGTTGAGCTCTTCTGAGTTATGGTGGAAGTCAATGAATATTTTTTTGCCTAGGCTAGTTGCACTATAATAATTATTCTAATTATCAGAGTGTGTGTGTATAAGGGTTTGGGGACAAGAAATACCTTTCCAGGGCATGCCCCCAGCACTGAGTGCATGTATGCCTCTATCAGCTTGTACCTCATTAAGATGTATGATTACAACACACCAATTTTTTTAAATGTTATTTTATAGATATAATTATATCAATCTTTAATACTTTAGATTTTACACATGTAGAACCAAAGTTATTTTCGGGTCTTGATATTTTAAAACTCTTAAAATTATATAGAGGACAAGGCACAATGTCTATAATATCAGAAAAAATAATATTAGGACTACTCATTTCAAAGGTAATTTCCACAAATAATATAAATAGGCACACATGTATTTATGTGAAAAATATTAGCTCAAGTGGCGGAGCAATAATGAATCTGTAAGGGAAAAAAGCCTATTGTTGAATGTTTCCATTCATCTAGACATGAATGTCATAGAACAGAAACCATCTAACATAGTAACCTAAACAAAAGAAAATACAAATATAATCTGTGGTGGTCATATTCTAGCTTTCATTTTTATAAAATATACTTATGCATAAGAGAGGAGAGGCTATATTTTCAAAATGGATCCAAAATTTTAAAGGAAGGCCCAAGTTATATTCCAGATCATTTAATAATTACAATATATGGTAATATTTAAGCCCAGTTTAAGGTTTAATAATTTAATATTTGCAAGTATGTTGGTTTAGAAGTGAATTTAAATGATTCTCTCGTCACTAAATATATCTCAAAGCAGAAAAAATTCTGATTTTTCTATCTTCTTTTAGTGCTCCAATTCTGTGATACATCGACACAGAAGATCCCTAAAAATTTGAGATTTACATTATGATGTGAGACCATAATGTACCAATAAAAGCACATTACAAAACTGAGATCCAAAAATAAATTTGGCTCCAAAATTCAATAATGCTTTCCATAAATGTAACATGCGCCTTATCTGGCACAGCCTGAAGTTATAACTTATTTGTAAAGTTTTGTATCAGTATATTTATATATTCCCTTAGGAAATGCAAGAAGAAACTCTAATTTAAAGAAAAAATGCTTCTCTAATAGATGATAAGCAATGTCTCACAAGCTGATTAGTATTGAAATATATGTCTTCTATAATTGATTACATTATCATTTAAGCAGTAGAAATCTAAGTTAAATCAGGTGGCATAATGACTCAAATAAAAAAAAAACTGCTTATTGAAATTGAAATGCTGTTTCAAAATATTGTCATCTGTCAGAGTAGAATGCTACCATAGCACAACATAGTAGTGAATCCTTAGGGACATGCTGTTTATTCCTCTAAGGGCGTATTATTCATAGAAACAGACACATAAGGAGCCAGTATCCTGGCAACATGGAGATATTATGAGAATATGGTACCAAAGAAAAACTGCCAAAATTCTGGGCTTGATAATAAGTTATATTGGTACTCAGCTGGTTAGTAAATTATATTAAATAAACTAAATAAGTCTAAAATTGAATTTGGTTTTTGTGGAGAAATGTTCAGATCATGTTTCAAGACTTTATCACAGACTGTGGAGAGGAAAATAATTTAGTGGAAAACTAATATGTATTAAATATCTGCAGGGTAGTAACATTAATATCATTACCTGGTTTTCAATGTTTAATTCTTAGTGAGAAGAGATGATTTAGCAAAATATTTGTTGTAATGTTTTTGCAATATATTTTACCCTTTTTTTGTACAATTTGAGCAGAATTTATCTTTCCTTTTATGTTTCACTGTAGTAAATACATAATTTTCTATTTTTAACTGATTGATTAAGTTATTATATTATTATGAGAAATAAGTGTAAAGACATGACAAATTTTCTGTATATAATGCACAGATAACAAAAAAGACAACAGGAATATAATATAATAAGAAAAATCTGCCTTAAATATGTCAGATAAATAGGGTATGGTGGAGCACACCTGTAAAACCAGTATTTGGCAGGTTGGAAACCAGCCCCAACAAGCAAGACCCTGTTTCCAATAAAGAGTAAAAGGACTGGGTGTGTAGCTCATAGGTAGAATGCCTCTGGGTTCAATTCCTACTACCCCTCCACACACAAAGAAACAAAACCCTCTCAGATTCAGCCCTATATAGTAAGTAGATACATAAAATTTTTTCAAAAATATGGTGTATGAAGTTTCTAGTGGACATTATTATTTCAGTTTCCTTTAACAGTATTTACTTTCTCTGATAAACAATAATACATTTATAGGAAGTAAAATAAAAATAATTTGTCTATTGTCTATGCCTTATTTATTTTAATATGTCATTCTTAAACTTGATTTCTGGGTATGTAAGCCAGCAATTACAAAATTCAGAATTGGAGATTATAGGTAATTTATAAATATAAAATAATCTAAATTAATTCAAATTTTAATACAATTTTACATGTAGTCACATGAAATAAACAATTCTAAAGTAGCTCCTCATATTTAATCACTTTTCATATTTCGTTGTTTATTGCCACACAGTCACTTCCTATTCTTGAAATATTTAGTCTATGGCTGCACTAACTTATGTGAGATCTGATTCAATTGGGGAAATGTTTCAATTTTTGTCATATTCAAAAATAGTTCTATACTATCTTATTAGATTTTTATATCAAGGATGTGTTGGCTTCCTTATATGAGTTAGGAAGTGTTTTCTTTTCTGTGGAATAGTTAAATATTGTCCTTTATTGTCAACAATATTGTCCTTGATCACTTAGAATTGCTTATTAAAAGGTCTGTGCCTGGTATTTTATTATGTGAAATATTAAACACAATTTTTTTTGTTGTTGTTGTTATTTTTTTTTTTTTTTTTGCGGTACTGGGGATTGAACTCAGGGGCATTCTACCTCCGAGCTATACCCCCAGCCCTATTTTTTATTCTTTATTTTGAAACCGAGTCTCACTAAGTTGCGGAGTGCCTCACTAGGTAGCTGAGGCTGGCCGCGAACCCGGATCCTCCGGTCTCAGCCTCCCGAATGCTGGGATTACAAG
>PVLC010024211.1:9350-24982 GCA_004027655.1 Graphiurus murinus
TGGGGATTGAACTCAGGGGCATTCTACCTCCGAGCTATACCCCCAGCCCCATTTTTTATTCTTTATTTTGAAACCGAGTCTCACTAAGTTGCGGAGTGCCTCACTAGGTAGCTGAGGCTGGCCGCGAACCCGGATCCTCCGGTCTCAGCCTCCCGAATGCTGGGATTACAAGCGTGCGCCACCACGCCCGGCTTTAACACATATTCTTAATCACCATGTTGTATGTCCTGAAGACAAAGATGCAAGGCAAGGTGGGACAAGTGACTTGTTTTCATGACAGGACAAATAAAAGTGGTATTTTAGGAAAGTGTCAGGAAGAAAATAAAATAGGTAATGAGATAGGGAGTGTCTGAGGTAGGGGACTGTTCTGGGCTGACACTCTGCTAAGAAACCAGTTCAAGGAATTACTAACTAACTAGGTCTTCTTAGGACTAGTTCTGACTAGCCCTGTTACAATCAAAGATAGCCAAGATCTTCATTTATTGTTGGTGGGGTTTTTTTTGTTTTTGTTCTTGTATTTTTGTAGAACTGGGAACTGGACCCAGGGACATTCTACCTCCAAGCTATACTCTTTGATTCTTTATTTTAAAACAGGGTCTTACTAATTTGTGGAGGACCTCACTAAGTAGCTGAGGTTGACTATGAACCGGGATCCTCTGGCCTCAGCCTCCCTAGTACTGGGATTACAAGGGTGCGCCACCACACCCAGCTGTTGGTGTTGTTTTAATTATGAAATTATATGCAAAGTATTATGATAAATACATGCAACAAAGACTTAGAACACAGAGTTGAATTGAACATGGATTCTGCTTACAGTCATGAAGGGCAACTAGGAAAGAGAAGCATTGAGTGCCAGGCTCTATTATCTCTACAAAGACAAACAGGGATAATGTCTTTGGATGATAAAAGTGGTCTATCTTCATTTCTGCATTTTCATGTACCAGCTACAACTCCATGCTGATGCCTAACTAGCACTTAAAATTCTACTTTTCAAAAATTCACATTCCAGCTAAGCGTGGTGGCATGCCCTTGAAATTTCAGTACTTGGGAGGCTGACATAGGAGGATCACAAGTTCCCAACCAGCCTTGGCTACTTAGTGAGGCCCTTACAACTTAGTGAGATCCTGTTTCAAAATAAAGAATAAAAAAAATAGGCTGAGGGTGTAGCTTGGAGGTAGAATGCCCCTGGCTTCAATCCCCAATACCAAAAAAGAAAGTTACTTTCTTCTCTTCCAGAAATTCCAACTGTTCTTCTTCTACATGGCCCTGGGTCCCAGCCTTGGGAGTAAATCACTCCTCCTGCTGTTTCCCCTTTGGGTGCAGTCTCCTCAGTTGCTAACTCCCAGTTAGGATGTCACATCCCTCTAGTCTGGCTCTCCCCTGCCACCATCAACTCTTTTTTTTTGTTGTTGTTGGCAGTACTGGGGATTGAACTCAGGGGCATTCTACCTCTGAGCTATACCCCCAGCCCTATTTTTTATTCTTTATTTTGAAACAGGGTCTCCCTAAGTTACGGAGGGACTCACTAGGTAGCTGAGGCTGGCCTCGAACCCGGATCCTCCAGTCTCAGCCTCCCAAATGCTGGGATTACAAGCGTGTGCCACCACACCTGGCCACCAACAACTCTTGTTGCTTCCTTATGAACTTCTCTGAAATCTCAAACAGCCTTCCACCAGCCCTCTCCAACCTTCTCCATGATATTTTCTACAAGGCCAAATTAACCTCTCCTAGTCATTCCATTCTTTCATCTAATAAAATACTTACTGATTACCCACTAATACCTTCACACTGTGCTAGAAGTTGTGGATTCAAAAGTCAATGAGGAGCCGGGCGTGGTGGCGCACGCTTGTAATCCCAGCATTCGGGAGGCTGAGACCAGAGGATCCGGGTTCGAGGCCAGCCTCAGCTACCTAGTGAGGCCCTCCGCAACTTAGTGAGACTCAGTTTCAAAATAAAGAATAAAAAATAGGGCTTGGGGTGTAGCTCGGAGGTAGAATGCCCCTGAGTTCAATCCCCAGTACCGCAAAAAAAAAAAAAAAAAAAAAAAAAAAAAAAAAAAAAAAAAAAAAAAAAAAAAAAAAAAAAAAAAAAAAAAAAAAAAAAAAAAAAAAAAAAAAAAAAAAAAAAAAAAAAAAAAAAAAAAAAAAAAAAAAGTCAATGAGGCTTAAATTCTAGTAAGGAAGATAGATAATAAATATGACAATGTACAGGATAATTCACAGACTGACAACTGACATTAAGAAAATAAAGCAAGGTGATATAAAAAATCCAGTTAGAATGCTTTAGATCAGACTCAAAGGGACATAAGAAGGAAATAACATCTCATAAAACAAGTAGACTTGGAGAGCATTCTGGGCATCCTCCATCAGGACCCTAGTTCTCTACAGTTCTCCTGGGGCTGCCTTCTTGTAAGCGTCAGTTTTATCTTTATGCAACAGATGCAAAGTTTACCTCCTGGATCTTCATCTTCTATGATAAAGAGGATACCACCTTATCGTACAATACTTTTTTAGAAGGCAGGACGCTTTTCTCAGAAGGGCCGGGGTGACTGTTACATTCTGTCTCATTGGTCCAGTGCTGGGTCACATGCCCATCATTAAACCAGTCATTGATAAGAATGATTATGGCTGGATTATTATGTCAAGTTTGTTTCTGGACAAGAGATAAGAGACCTTTCCCTGTGTTACTGGGGGTCAGAGTGGCTACATGAGAAAAATGAAGGGAGAAGTCAAACCCAGAGAGCAACCACAATGCTCCCTATAGCAAGCCACTTGGGGTGAGATGTAGAGAGGAGAACTGGAGGTTGAGAAATAAGCAAACAGTGGAAGAGGGCTCTGAGCTGCACCCAAGTAATGAGAAAAGGGTGTTCGTGCAAAGCCTCAGGGAAGGAGTACCTCAGCTAGAGAGGGCAGTTAAGAACAGGTAAGTAAGGTCAGTCTACTCAGGAAAGAGAAAACAGTGTGAATACTGGGAGTAAAGAAATGTGTAGATGTCTGATGCTGTTGGAGCAGGAGTCTAAGACCTTGAAGACCAAGGCCTGAAGACCATAGCTAGAGTGGGATTCCACCTGAAGCTTCATGGAAGGCCAATGGAGGGCTATCAAAGGGCAGAGACCTGCTCCGAAATGCACGTTACATGATACATCCACTCATCTGTCCTTTTATGGTTATTCAACTCGCTGACTATAAAATGAAGTCCAAACTCTTCGGCTAAGTGAGCCTTAAGGTCCTCCAAGATCTGGCTCCATGACTGTTTCCACAGAACACATTCAAATCAAATCATTTTCTCTTGTTATATCCAAAGTAGTACTGTGGCTACATTCATACACATGACTAGATATACTTCTATTCCATCCTGCACATCCAAGTTAACACTTTTCAAGAACTTTCTAAGAAATCTACTCTTTCGGCCACTGGCTGTGAGTGAAATATGGACCTCTTCACAGACTAAGTCAAATTCCACAAAATATTCCCCAATATCTGTAGAGAAGTCATTTCTCCTATCTGCAAACAATCACATCCTTTCGTACAGTTTTATTCTTGTATTACTTGCCAATTTCCATCTTGTAAGTCTGCCTTCAGCACAAAACAAGTGTCTGTGAGTCTATTATTTTATTTTTTGGCAGTATTAGGGATTTAACCCAGGGATACTTTACCTCTGAACTACAACCCTATCCCTATTTTTAAATTTTTTGTTTGGAAACAGGGTTTCACTAGGTTGCTAAAAGTCTTGCTATGTTGCTGAGGCTAGTCTCAAACCTACAATCCTCCTGCCTCAGCCTCTCAAGTTCTGGGATTATAGGTGTGTGCTACCATTCCCAGCTGAGACTCTCCATCTTCTACCTTCATCTCCTCTTCATGTAACAAAAACATTGCCTAGAGTATGTCACTTGTTCATAAATAATAAATAAAATAATGAATTAACAAACAAGTTGATGGACAAAGACTAGGACTACTGGTTAGTCCTAGTCCTTAAAGCTTTGGCAGAAAATAACACAGGTAGATAGTGGCACGTGCCATTAAGAATACAGAAATGCAGCCAGGCATGGTGGCCCATGCCTGTAATCCTAATACTTGGGAGGCTAATACAGGATGATCTCAGGTTCAAAGTCAGACTCAGCAACTTATCGAGGCCCTCAGCAACTTAAGATCCTGTTTTGAATTAAAAAATAAAATAGGTATGGGGTAGAGCTCAGAGGCAGAATGCGCCTGGATTCGATTCCTATTGCCACAAAAACAAAACAAACAAGGATGCTATAGAAGTATGTAGTTACTTGTGTTTGGAGAGAATGAAGTACATTTCACAAATGTACGGTTCATATCAATCATAGGCAGAAGTTGGAAAGCTGACAGGGAGAACACACATTTGGTAACAAGGGCTAGGAAAGGGGGGGGGTCCTGTCGTTTCCTAATCATCCACAGCAAGACTGGGTTTCATGTTTAGTGTATAAAAAGTGGTGAGCCCAGCAGTTAGGGACAAAATTCTCTAGAAAGCTCCAGCAGGGCAACATCCATTCTGTGCCACCTATGAAGTGAACGCTTTGCTAGTGCTGAGTATTCTTTTTTTTCTATGTTGAAAGACACTGCTGCCCACATGAGAAACAAATCCTCTATCTTTACATGCCTGGGTAGATCAAGGTAAAATGCAAGTGACAAAATAATCCAATTTAGTCTGCAAATGAAAAAAAAAAAAAAAAAAAAAAACTGAGTCCTCTATCAAATTCAGTTTTAATGAGAGCAATAGAATAGCTATAAGAAATTCTGGAAGAAGGTAAACCTTGTATGTATATATAATTCAATATTTTGTGTTTTTGTTTGGTTGGTTGGTTCTGGAGGTTGAACCTAGGTGTACTTTACCTTTTTGAAAAAATTTTTTATTTTGAGACAAGGTCTCAAAGTTGCACAGTCTGCCCTCAAACTTGCGATCTTCTTGCCTCAGTCTTTCCAGTAGCTAGGATTATGGGTGCACACCATAATTCAGTGTTCTGTAAAGCTTTAGACACCTTCTCATGAATTAGGAGTGAGGAATTCTTCACTCATAGTGCATCCTAGATGCCTGAGGAACAAAGCATGAGTCTCTGCTTGTGCTGGTTTGTGTCACCACCTCCTTGGCATTATTTAAATGCAGTGTTTTTTATGCAAATATGGATAACACCAAAAGTAACATCTAAAACAAGAACAAAACAAGAACAGACATAATGGTTAAAAATAATTCCACAGATGAACATAGCTACGGATGCAAACATCACCCTTTTATGCTCTGAATATATATTTGTACACAGTTCATCCAAATGTTAACATTTTTTTCTTATGCACAAAATTTTCGTATGACACAAACTGAATTTGTGCCTCTCCTATTTAACAAAGTTGGGTATGTGTGCATTCTTATTTTTTCCACTCAGATAAACAAGCAGATTGACATCACAAGGCGCCTTTTTGCTTAGGCAGAGTATTGAGCAAACAAATATTTATTCTGGGTTACTCAGCTGTGATACATAAGGGGATTCATGACATGCTATGTCTGGTGCCTGCTTCACTTTTACGAGATAATTGCACTTTGGACCACCTAGAACATCACATTAAGTGGAAAGACCTGATTTCAAAATTTAAAAAACATGGAATGGGCAGAATTTAATCAGTCATGCCTCCATAAAATTAACGGAGATATAAATAAATGGGCAATATAAAGGTGCAATAAAATGAGGATTAATCAAACTGTGATTAATTCAGAATCAGATTAAAACCAATGGTGCCAGCTGTATCAGTTCCATTCTGCAGCATTATTCTCTCTGCTTCTTTTTGTTCTCCTGTTTTTCCTTCTTCTCATTCCCCTTTGCTCTCACCCCTAGGGCACTTTCCTTGGTGGATAAACCTGCAGGAGAGTTAATTGTCACATACATGGATTTAATCACATTGTCCATCACATTTGGGGGCCCTGCCTTCAGCGATCCATGACTAATTGTTGTGGTAATTTTTCAATCATTAACAGCAGCGCATATGCTGCAGACAAATCCCAAGGTGCCTACTAAATCCCAGTGACAAGCAGCCCACAGTCTCCAGAAGGGCTACCACAGGCCTCGCCACAGCCCCCAACCCCAATCCTATTAGTCATGCATTGTCATTAATATACATCTATCTCAGGGATATGTCAAGCTGCAATGAGGTCAGAGGGGTCTGAGCATGCTTTATAACACTGCCTTGTTTGCAATCTAGTCTTTGAAGAAGAAAAGGAAAGAGGAAAGGAAATTAAAACTCCATGTGGGACAAGTAGCTGAGGGCCTATTCTGAATTCTGCTTGTTTCTCATTCATTTTCAGGCAGGCTCCTGAGCTGTGGCAAGTGCCCTTTCTTTGAGTTTCAGCAGTATTAGCAATCTCCATGGCAACCAACAGTGTGCATCTGCTGCACCACACTGCAGTGTCGCTGGCTCAATTCTCAAGTCGCCCTGGTGTCAGACGGGGCATGCCATGTGCACTGGTGGGATGAGACCCTGCCTTGGGGAATCCTCCAGCTGATTGAAGCCCTACCCTAATCAGCACATAATATGAGAGAACAAGATCACATGGAATATGATCTGCCTGCACTAGGCTATAGGATTCCAGGAACATTATTTATTTTTCATTTTCCTTTCTTAAGGGTTTTTGTTGGTTAAAAGCAGAAAGCTATTAGAATAGCTATCTTAAAAAATGATTAATTTTCAGTAGATGGTACAGTGCTGGGAGTAGCCAATTTATTTAGAGCATACCTCTCATATATCTTTTATTAAAGAAGTGATACAAGAGGAGATTAAAACTCCTGGGGTTTCCTTTTGGTTCTTCTCAAGTGAAGGGACATTTAGGATATTAGCCAGAATATGAGGAAGTAAGAGAAGTATGGGGTTTTATACTGAAATTCTGACTCTATAGAAAGAGTCAGAATATAGAGTCTTGGGAAATTCCCTTATACCCAGTTTCACAAAGATTAAAATAAGCCCTACTTATTTTACGCACTTAGCATTGGATCACCGAACAAGGCCTCAGCAAGACTTAATTAATCTGTGCAATTCATTTTTAGCTCCTTAAATGAAGGATGTTTGGTGCAGGATCCATTATTAAGAAATGAAGGTCTGAGCGCCCTCTACTGCTGCTTCTAGGTCAGTCTCTCAGTGTCTGTAACCCATCTCCAGGGTTCACTCATTGTTACCATGGCCTCTCATGCTCTGGTGTAGAAGCCATTCACTGATCAGTAAGAACAGGAAAAAAGGAGCAAAGGAAGTGAAAGAGAACAAGATAAGAATAGACTGGATGTTATAAATAGAACAGTCCTGCCCCAGACTACTCAAAGGTACCCAAGGTTATTTACAGGAAAGTGGAAAGAAAGGTCAGGAAAAATTCAGAGTGCTCGAATTTGCATCATGAACACACATTAAAAGAATGAGATACGACTTATTTTCTGCTCACATTCTTAAAGAACAGGATATGTACAGGACCCAACAGATTAGTCTGTTTTCTAGAAAAGGAAAAATAAAGTCTGTTTTTTTCTTAGCCTTTTAAAAAATCATGGCACTAGTTTCCAAATTTGTTTCTGAGTTTAGATTGAACAAACCTGATTCATGTTCTATATAAAATAATACAAAACAAGCTACACCAAAAAATTCAGTTTGAGGCTATATGTACTTATTAGTTATAATAAAAATTACATGAAGATAAAATAATCTGAACATTACCTTTTTTCTATATTATTTACATGATGACAAACAGCATTTAAACAAATGCACATAGGAGTTCAGCTTAAAGATGAAAATGGACATTATACTGAAGAAATTGCTTCTTAACGAAAATCTTATTCAAGAAAAATATTGATAATAGTAATGATAACATATTAAATAACATGTTAAATCTAATACACATAGAAGTCTTCTTCTGTTTCAGAAATTAGTCTAAGTGCTACAGGTATCATTCTTTAATTTGTGTTATTTTTTTAGTTAGGACCGTATTATCCCACATTTATGAGTTCAGAAGAATGAGACTAGGAGAGGGAATTATCAGGTGTTAGGTCACATTAACTGACAAGGGCCCAAACCAGAAACCAAATATAGGCCATCTGCCATCCAAATCCTTAACCCACACAATTTTAAAGCTATTCTGAAGAGCACTGAGTAGTCAAATTCTGAGGAGACAATACTCAAAGAAGTTGATCATGGAGTCTAGTTCCTTTAAATTGAAAACAAAAATTGTGAAAGATCTACTTATATTGTGAAAGATCTCCAAAAATTGTGAAAGATCTCCAAACCCATACCTTACCTTTTTTGTTTGTTTGTTTGGTTTTTTGTTTTTGTTTTTTTGGTACTGGGGATTAAACCCAGGGGCATCTACCTCCAATTCACACCCTCAATTATATTTTGTTTTTTATTTTGAAACAGGGTCTTACTAAGTTGCTGAGGCTGGCCTTGAACTTATGATCCTCCTGTCTCAGTCTCCTAGGTACTGGGATCATAGGCATGAAGTACTACTACATCTGGCTTAAACCTTTTTTTTTTTGAAGCAAAAACAATGTATTTTACCCATCACTTTTAATTTTTTCATGGGGCGTTATCAAATTTACCCCTGAACAAAGTCAATGTCATTGACTCCATGAAGGGACTATGAAGGGACACCATGCCCAGTGTACAGTATATTCCACATGACCAAATTCCAGAGCTGGCAGATGGTCTGTGAGCTGCTGGAGTGGCAATTAGCAGCTAGCTGCTGGATCCTGACATGCTGGGGCAAGAAAGGGTTTTCTTAGCTCTGAGCAGCTGTCTAGGGAGGAGGCCAAGAAGGTATTCAGTGGAAGGCTAAGCTACTGTCACTCCCACTCCCACCCCACCCCAGAGTAGGGTCTGAGTGTGCATGGGGCCCGACGAGGAGGAAGAGGAGTCCTGCCATGAGCTGGTGGGAACACAGCAGGCTCAGAGCCACACTGCTGTGCACAGGAGAGGAGCCTCAGTGGGCAACACGGAAACAAAAGAGAATGCCAGCTGCCAGCTGGCTTTGAGCCTGTCCCTGAGGGCCTCTAGTCATGGTGAGAGTGAGCAAAGCAATGGCTAAGGACAGGTTTTTGTCAAACACTTGCGTAAGGGGAGCATGTTGGTCGTGGGCCCTTTTCAAGGACCCAAATCTCATCAGGCTTGTAATGACTAGACTGCAACAGACAGATTAGCAGGTAGACAGATTTTTTGTTGCACAAAAGCTAGAAGGGGTTATGGGATGCCAAAGTCATGCATACATCTACATTTTACAGGTGCAAATTCCAGACACAGAAGTCCTTAACTTTCATTAATCTGATAGGTACATCTCCCCTACAAGACCCTGTAAAGACAAACGAAATTATCTTTTTACTCTTTTCTCACTATTATTTTCCTGTATTAGATCAGGAACTAACTGCAGATCATAGACATCCCATTCTGGTGGAAAGTGTGAATAATTTGTTAATTGTTTGTAAATGAAATGGATTGCCAAATATGAAGTGAATCTTTAACCTATTCTGCACATACAGGAAAAAGATGACAGATTAAACACTGGTATTCAGAATGGTGTAATTATGCTTTATGAATGAATAGCCCTTTTTGAAACGGATTTAAAGATTTCTGGTCAAATGTTTTTAAAATAAGTATTTATTTTAAAAATAAGAATACTTATTTTTTTAAATAAGTATTCTTCCAACATTATTATGGATTCTCCTTAATAGTTCTGTTTTTAAAATGAAGCACATGAAGAGAATATGAAGGCAAATCAATTATTCTAATAAGATAATAAAACTTCATCACACAAATCCTCCTTCAATGTATGGCTATTTTTTGTGATTGTTGATGCTTATTTTTTTTCCTTCTCTCTAGTCAAGGCAAGCTCTGAAACCATACACTAACCTTAGTACTACAGCTGTGTAATTATTTCCCAACTTAGGAATATTATTTTGAGTACACTGCAGGATGAGAAACGCCCCTTAGGGGCTGGGGGTGTAGCTCAGTGGTAGAGCACTTGCTAAGTATGCCTAAAGTCATGGGTTCAATCCCCAGGACCACACAAAAATTAAAAAATAAAAAGAGGAAAACGCCACTTGGAAAATCACAGCTTTCATGCTACTGACACAAAGTGCTTCCATGACATCGTAGCTCTTAGAAGAGTTTATTTGGATGTGTATATTTCCAAAACTCCTGGGTTGAGACTTTCTGCAGGGGGTAGATGAGATGCTCTCTGAGATTCTTTATAGCTATGACATTTGATAGCTGTTGACTTCTCCTACTAACAGCCCCAGTCGCTCAGTCAGGAAACTAGATGATAACCAGGGTATCAGTACATATTACATTCAATGGCCTTCTAAAGTTAACTATATTATTAAGAAAATAATCACTTTGAAACATGGCTCATTATTACCCTCTGATAACTTTCTTAAAGTAGTGAACACCTGTAGTCATCAAAGTGAATGTCTAAAATCATAAAACCATAAAATAGAAAAGGGATAAGGTTTCCTAGAAACAAATCTTTAGTCCAATCTCGCTCATTTTACTTAGGAGGAAACATATAGGTCCAGAGAAATATGATGATGATGATGACGCCAACAACAATGATGACAATAATCAGAGTAATATGTATCAGGAGTAATTATGTGCCCCAAACTATTTTAGTTGCTTTACATATATAATCTTCTTTAATCTTCTCAAGAACTCTAAGAGATAAGCACTGTCTTATCATCCCCATTTACCATACAAGGAATTGCGGCAATAAGGAGATTAACTAACTTTTTCAACTTTAACCAGATGGCAAATGCCAAAGCTAAGATTAGAGCCTAGCAGTTAGGCACCACAGTTCTTACATGAAAGCAAGAGAAACTATCTTTCCAAATATGTTGGCCAAGTCAATACAGTTAAATTCATAGTATTAGATAAGAGAAGATTAACTGTATATTTCATGGTTACTTTGCCCACATTTTTAGTGCCACCTCTGTGTCAGGTACTACAGGTTTCAGACAGGCACAATGCCTTTAAAATGACTACACTCAGAACGAGGGGCTAAGATGGAACCCATCCAAGGACTTTGAGAGTCTAGAGAAATATGCAGACAGTCCTACAGGTTATGGACACTAATATCACACTAGGAAGCACACTCTAAAATCAGGCCGAATCTGCAGCTCAACAGTCACCAGAGTTAGAGTGATTCACCCACAGGGGGATCTGGTGGTCTGTGCTTAGAAGGCAGGAAACATCAAAGGGGGAAACATGTTTATCTGATAGTTTCTGTTTTATAGACAATGAAGATACCTTTCTCTTCCTATATTCTATCTCATTGATGCCAGAGAACCAAGTGAATATGCATGCTCTTCAAAATAAAAGTAAATGGTAGTTTTTACTCTCATCATCTTATGATAAGAAAACTTACCATCAGGTAGTTAAATGATTTGCCAGATACCTCCACAGGGGAGAGAGGAAACTACTCAAAAAAAAAAAAAAATTGTATTTCTCAGCTAGAGCATGTAACAAGGGGGAAGCTGTCAATATAAAAAACATACAATTTTAGGAGTAGGCAGAGGAAGAGGATCTAGCAGAGACAACTGAGGAAGTGGCAGATTGCTGAGGAATATCTGACTAACACCTCAGTATACTATGTCTTACTTTAATATCCAGAACTTCTTCATGGCCAAATTATTATTAGCTTACAAAGGCGCAGGACTTGCAGATACTGCAATGAGAAACTACTGGGCAATGGTTATGAAGAACTTCTCAGAAATGGAATAGCCTAAATCAGGGCTTCCAAGGCTTAAAAATTAATTTTTTATCTGTAGTAAAATATTGCTACTTATAGCTTAAAATATCTATTTGAGTATTGATAATGGGTGACCATCTGAGGAAAATAATCACTATAAAATTCATACATTCAAAAACTTATACCACATACAGAGACATTTACTTTAAACAATTTCTCAAAAATGTAAGTCGTAACAACCATTAAGTTGGGGAGTAATTATTCAACTTACAAGAGAACTCCAGTATCCTATTGTCCCTTTACAAAACTTTCACTCACATTCAACTTTTCAGGAAGACATCTGTTGTGGGAACCAAAGACCATGTGCTTCTCACCATTCCTGCCAAGAAGGTCACAGGCTGTGCTGGTAGAGAAAGAGGGCACTGAAGCATATGGCTGAGGTGTCCATGTGTTCCTGGACTCAAAGAACCCAGAGAGGAGTCAGTGGCTCCATTCCCAAGCCCAGGGCTTCTCGGAGGGTGGCCAACAATGCCCTGTGCCAGAATCACTACGGATGCTGCTTTGGACCGCAGATCCCAGATACTCCACAGGCAGCCCAAGCATGAATCTTTGGAGGGTTCTGCACTTCTCTCAAGCTCCCCAGGGTTGAAAATGAGCATGCTAATGGTTAAATCACTTTTCCAGCAGGCCTGAGGAGCTATCACTAGATAGGGGGTGCTATCAGGACCATTAGGAAGTCACACATTCTCTGGGTTAATGTAAAACTGAAGGAAACCTGAGGAAAAACAACCACCACCACCCACCAGGAGACAGAAAGACAGATGCGCACGCCCGCACACACACACACACACACACACACACACACACACACACGATACTGTATGTTCTTCTTCAACCAAACATTTATTGATTACTTTTCTAGAGCAAAGCCTGAGGGCACAAAGTTGATGAAGACATAGTTCTTGCCCTTAAGGAGCTCAAAATCTAGAGGGCGAGGGAAATAGGAAAGATTGCCTCAGCCATCAGGCAGCTGTGGCAGTGGCATTAGAGAGATGTACACAGAACAGTTTAGAAATACAAAGAAAAAACCATCTTGGCCTGGGGTTGGGACAGGAATACAAATGGAGAGGCAGAGCCATATCTGTGAAGACTTTGTAGGTGAGAAGCAGGGTAAATCATAAAGGATTAGTAGAAATGAAGGGGGGGGATGACTATAGGAAGAAGAAAAGGGCTATGTGAAGTTACAGAAGCAAAGAGAGAAGGGGCATTCCAAGAGCTGCCTGTTATCCAACATCTTACACTACAGTAGCATGTGAAGCATCCGAGGGCTGGGCATAGTGGTATATACTTAAGAGTCCCAGTTACTTGGGAGGCTGAGTCAGAAAGATCCCTTGAGTTAGGGACAACAACACAGTGAGATTTGGACCCCACCCCCCAAAAAAAGCATAAAGGTTTAAAGAGAAGCAGGTATAACTCATTAAGAGTTGTCATAAGATTATTGAGATATGCTAAAAACAAAGATAAAACAAGTTCCTCTACAATGGAAGTATTTACAGATATGAGAAGAATGAAGTCAAGAACCCATAACATTTTTAAAAAAATAATACAACTAGGAAGGAAGAGATTTTTACAACAAATAAGTGAAAAAATAAAAAAGCTAGTGGTACTTACGCTAAGAAAATCTTCCAATAAGTGGATTTTTTAGACTTATAAGAGAAAAAAACTGTATCTCCTACTGCTTGTCAAATGATTTCTGATAAATACAAAGGCTAAACAGTTGCTTTTCCAGGAACACTTTGGCTGACTTGGTTATAGAAGAGAACCACTGGATTGACAATTAAACATGTGTCCATCTGTGCAGAATTAATGGAAATGGAACACATAAATGGAACAGCTTTCCAGGGGTCTTTAAAAAGTCATAAGTAAGAATAAAAATCAACTGGAGACAGTTTGAAGCTAATATGAAGGTTCTGCTATAGCAGCGAGGTGCTAAGCTAGCTTTAGTTAGAAGCCAATCAGCAAAAATATAAGTAGAATTTGTAGGTACCTGGACCAAGTTAACTTTAAATGAATGTTTATTAACACAAAAGAGAGGCAACCAAAGCATATATGCAATACCACCTAGCTCTGTTCAGAATTCTTCCCATTGCTTCTACTTTTTAAAACAGAGGCTTTGCTGAGACAGTCTCTAAAGATGAAAAACATGTATTCAGCATGCATCCTAATACACTACCAAAAAATAAGTAATTAAAATCGCTTACCCTGCTTTTGCATTTAAATAAACAGATTTGAGAGATACTTAAGGTAAGAGTGGACTTGTCCCAGGATATCTCATCAATCTACTCCTTTTGAGAGGATTGGATTTAGAATTGCCAACAAGATATGAAAATTTATTCACTAAATTTATAAAGTTCAACCTATTCTTTGTACCTCAGTTGAATCTCCCTGAAATTCCAAAGGTGGGAGTCTTCTATCTAACCCAATCTTTCACAGTGCCATCTACACAATTCTTCTAGTTGTCTCTTCAAGGACACTAAAAACAAACAAACAAACAAACAAACCCTCCTCTTTATAAAAAGATTGTACAGTTTGTTCATTCTAAATCAGGTCAACACATGAGAAAGTCATTGATCTCTATGAAACAAAGTGTTTTTGTTTGTTTGCTTACTTGCTTTTCTTTTAATGTGTAGAAGAGGCACTTTTCTCTGACTTGGGATTACTGTACATTTAGAAATATTCCAAGTAGCATAAAAAGGATAGAGTCACTGCTCCTACTGCTGAGCTCACTATAAAAACACCTCATATAGTCCTAGTAGTGTAAGGGCTTTTAAGTCAGAGAGAAGTAGATATTTGATAGGCTGAGAAAAAGCTGTGCTCTATTAAGGAATGTTCTTATCAACAGAAATTAAATAAAGCAGGAAGGGATTTTTTTTTTTCCTTCCAATACTGGGAATTGAACCCAGAGGCATTCTACCTCCAAGCTACACCCACAGCCCTATTTTTTTATTCTTTATTTTGAAACAGGGTCTTACTAAGTCTCAGAGGGCCTCACTAAGTAGCTGAGGCTGGCAATGAACCCGGATCCTCCAGTCTCAGCCTCCCAAGTATTGGGATTACAAGCCTATGCCACCACACCTGGCTTAGGAAGGGTTTTTGAAATTGAAAAGGGACAAATTGACAAAGTAATCTGGTAAGGTTTGGTAAGGCCTAACTCTGGAGAGGCTCTTTCTTCCCTGTGGAAACCCCAGGAAGGAGGAGGACCCAGGGATAAGCTGCAAGACAGCTCAGGACTCCCAGTGATTCTACCCAGATGGCCTTCCTGGACATGAGAATGGCCTAAGAGCTAGCTAAGGTCATGACTGTCTGTCTGTTCAGGAGTGTGTGGGGCCTGCACATAGGGTGAAACCAGCTGCTGATCAAGACAGCTACTCTGTTAAGTCACAGCCTGTTCTTCATGCTCAGTAGGGTAGCAGCAAAAGAAACTATTTCTGTCTATCCTGAATGGAAAACTAGCCTCTTAATAGAGCTAACTTTCTTTTACATTTCTAGGGAACAACACATAGATGTTCAATAAAGGCTGCTGAGTAAATGAATAAATTAGTTAATATGTTAATGAATTAACAGATGAACAACAATCATTAAAAGAATCAGTAAGCTGGGCAGAGTGGTACACATCTCAAATCCAAGTACTTGGGAGGCTGAGACAAGAGGATCACAAGTTTGAGGACAGCCTCAGCAGGTAATAGGGCTCCTATCAACCTAGCAAGACTCTGTTTCAAAATAAAAGAAAATAGGGCTGGAGTGTAGCTTAGAGGTAGTATGCCCCTGGGTTCAATCCCCAATACCACCAAAAAGAAAAGACAGAGAGAAAGAAAACGAGAGAGAGAGAGGGGAGAAAGAGAGAGAGAGAGAGA
>PVLC010024212.1:0-24924 GCA_004027655.1 Graphiurus murinus
TTTTTTTTTTTTTGGCAGTACTGAGGATTGAGCCCAGGGGGATTCTACCTCCAAGCTATACCCCCAGCCCTATTTTTTATTCTTTATTTTGGAGCAGGGTCTCACTAAGTTGCAGAGAGCCTCACTAGGTAGCTGAGACTGGCCTAAAATCCTCCAGTCTCAGCCTCCCAAGTACTAGGATTACAAGCATGCAACACCATGCCCAACTTTGCATCAAATTTTTCACAGGAAAGATGAGTCTAGATTTTGAAGACAGATCAAACTACTATAAGCAATAAAGCATTAACATACCATAAGACCTGCAGATCCATGAATAGACACCTTGTAATTATTATTAGAACACATAGGCAACCTCAGAAATTGTAGCTAAGGTTAGTATAATACATACAGCCTTGGAACTAGCTACCAGATAGTATGGATTTTAGGATTGGATTCTTATGACAAAAATAGGTTTCCTCATCTTATGTGTTAATTTTAAATTACACAGTTTCAAAATACTGTGTGGTCAAATACTTCTTTTATAAATTTTAAGTGTAACATTTAGGTATTCTTTTGATAAAATGTACAAATTTTCCCTGCAAAAGGTCAATCCAGTATTAGTTTTTTTTGAGTAATTATGGTGTGTAGGGCTTCACGTGGACTGAGTGAAAAGGTTTAGGCTACCAGTTCTGGGATTTTAGGACACAGTGGTGAAGAGTCGTGAACATGCTGACCCTGCTCATACTTCAAGAACTAGTGCATCTTTGACTTTCAATTGTTCAGTGCTATCCTGGTGTGATGAGGTATGCCTATAATCTCAAGACAGGCATCAGAGGATGAGGCAGGAGAATTGCAGATTCAAGGTCAGCCTCAGCAACTTAATGACACCCTGTTTCAACATAAAAAGGGCCAGGGTGTAGCTCAGAGGTAGAATATCCCTGGGTTCAATCCCCAATACCAAAAAAACATTTATTGCTCCTGTGGTTCCCTTAAATCTAAGTGGATGTCCTACAGGACAATCAAGTTCAATTAAGTTGGAAGGATAATGACAGTGACTGAATTTTAAAATGAGGTACCCTCATCTTTTCCCCGACTTTGGCTTGTTGGGGTGCTTCATTAGCTGGGCCAGCTAAAATGCTAACTAAAATGACTATTTTGCCAGATGAGCTTGCAGGCTTTCATTTCCAGAGTTGTTAGGTGCAGCATGACCAAAAACCAAGTAATATCTCTTTCTCTCTTCCCCCGCCCCCTCTCCTGGATTAGGAGAATAATGCTAGTATTCTCCACTACAGGAGAAACTTGGCCAAAACTAATAGAAAAAAGGAACTTTCCATTCAACTTAGCAGCTTCAGCCAGTGTTGAGACATTGAGCAAAGAATTCCTTGAATTTTGTAGTATAGCTTTTGTCCTTTTGTCCATATGTTTTACTTTTTGCTAAAATAGCTGCTTTTCCTGAGTGGATATACTAGTGGTCTTAAAAATGAGTGGGGTAAAGATAAAATCGAACAAAATAGTATTAAGTATACAATGATGTCGAATAAGCAACTGTGTGGTGCTTGCCATCTTATTTGGCCTTAGTGTGTGGCCACTTGTACAGCATGAGAGAACCCAGAGAGAACTGTGGGCACCCTGAAGTCTCTGTGCAGTAAAATAAAGCACATAGAACCACTTTTACACACAGGTAGGTGAAGTATAGAAGCAACTTGGGGGAAGAAACAATGGGTAATAATCTTCTCTTTAAACATGTGGTAAGTGTATATGTGCAAGTAAGTGCCCAGGAAATTGAAAACATCTTATCATTCTTAAGGCTTATTGCTACCCCATCTTTAACCAGGCCCTTTACTTAAAGACCAAAGATGACCTTAGTAATAATAAACTCTGGTTTTCCTCATTTCATTGCTTGAAAAATTATTTGTAGCTGATTAATAATTACAAATGCACATCATGTTGTACTGGGTGAGAATTGTCTAAATTTGTTATGTAATAGTTTCCCTTAAATGATATCAGATTTATTTACTATTTCTATTAATATTAACACTGAGGTGCAGGTATTCTTCCTGTTGACTGAGAGCATCAAAAACCTGTGTTTTCCCCAGGGCTCTTTCTCCTCAGGCTTCATTTGGCAAAAGCAAGTTTAGATTAGATAATTTTAGTTCTTTTGTATGAAGCTATTTTTAAATGTAATTTTTGCTAATAATGCAATTAGTTGTGTGTTTTGCATAATTTGCAATAAGGTGTTGAAGTTTAAGAAGCTTCATTTTATTTTAATTAACAACTGATCAGTAATAATAACCAAGCTGCTGCTAATGTTGCCAGTTTTAACTCTTTACAAAAGATGCATCAGGCACATGACCCCTCCTCCCTGTTCCCCTCCCCCCTTTGGAATATTTAATAGGAATGCCATGTATTAAATTACCCTGTTGGAGAGAACTAGAGCTGTGTCCCAATATAGACCACTGTGGAAAATCATTTGAAACCACATCATTTGGTCCATCCCCCAACCTCCCTTCCTTCCGCCCTTTCTTCCTCTCCTCTCTTCACTCTCTCCCAGCTCTGTCTCACAGTTCAGCTGGAGGGGGGTGGAGACTTGCACAGGGTTGGGGCTATTGTGACATTTCAGTTTACAGTTCCTAACAATTCCTTTGCATATCCCATTAGCACATTATTTATAGTTTCACAAAAGTGTCCCTCCTCCCCTTTAACAATATCCTTGTACCTGGGATGATAATGCAATCTGAGGATTGAATTGTTATTTTTTTAAAAATCTATTTCCTAAGTTGCCTCCTCACTGACTTGCTTGCTTGAGCATCCCTCCTGTCACACTTAAAAGTCTGCCCACAAATCCTCTCAAGAGACACTGCTCAAATCTAGCAGTCTGGGGGAAAAAAAAAAAAAAGAATAAGTCTGAGAGAGACTGGGGCAGAGACGCTACATCTTACAGCCTGCAGTTTCCCAGGCCGCCAACAGCCCTGAACTCCAGATGTCTGTATAAACAAGACTTCCTAGAAGTCATTACCTCATAACTCCTCATAAGCTTTACCCCTGACAAGCCTCTCCAACCCAGAGATGTGCGTTTTCTCTAATAAATTCCTTTTTGAACCCACTTGTTAGTCAAGTGTTGTTCACACTAACTACAGAAAGGACCCTGTATCTTGGGCATAAATTACTCTTCTTTGCCACTGTCTCGGAGCACCCCCCCCTCCCAGTTATGGATTACTTCGTTCTCAACTTGACAGGAACATAATTAGAACTGTTGATGAAATCTACCAAATTGTTCCTCTGCGGCCTCAGTGGTCAGGAAATTTGGCTGAGTCGTATTTGTCACCGATGTGGAGGCTCTAAACACTTCATATTAACTACGTTATTAATGTGCCCTCTAATCTGCCCATGAATTGGTAGCACTTGAAGTGAGCCCAGCCCTAATGGCACCTTGCAATGAATACATCTCGGGGCTGCATTAGAAGCTCCAGCAGGGAGATGCTAATACAATGCCTATGTGCATGTTTTTTGTCAGCATACCAATGGCTTCATTGGGAAGCATAGTTTTCTTTAGGCCTTACTGATGCCTCTGTGTGTGTGTGTGTGTGTGTGTGTGTGTGTGTGTGTGTGTGTGTTATGTGTGTTGGAGTTTGCTGTTTTAGCCACTGCTTAATGCCATAAATCCTCCTTTGAAGGTGAGAAGACAATGAAGCAGAGTGGTTCAGAAGGTGGCTTTGGAGTGGGGCAGATCTGGGTTGAAATACTTGCTCCTGCAATCACAGACTTCCTAATCATATTAGTTAACCTTGGTATGCTTCATTTTCCTATTAGTAAAATGGGAATAATAGTATCGACATTATTGATGATGGCACAGGATTAAATTTAAAATGTCTCTGAAGGAATGTAGCACAGTCACTGGTCAGTGGCCAGGAGTGGTTTGTGATGGTGATAGAGATGATGATTGACAGTGGGCTGGGCTCTCCTCGTGTTTGAGTGTGAGTTCATAAATATGCTCTGGGGTGGCAGGAGTTTGGGTACTTTTCAAGGAATGGTTATAGTCTTGGACAAAGAGTGAACCTCACAGGTTAACAGAACAAAGGGGCTGTTGGTTGCACATTGGATTCTACAGCCATTCTATCAATGTCATTCATATTTACTGAAACAGTTTACTCTTCTAGAATAAAAGAGTAAAATAAGTGCCATGTAAGCATGTGTATACACATACATGCGCGTTCTCACACACACACACACACAGACACTCTTATATTCCATTATTTTTCATATCTTTAACAAGGATCTGAGCCCCTTCTTTGTCTAGGCCTTTCACAGGCTAATTCTCATTGCTACATATATATCTATGTATTTCCTAACCATGGGGCACTGACCACCAGTGGGTTGGCAGATGTTCACTGAGATGAGTACTACAGTCAACTATTATAAATACAGTGAAACTAGGATGCTGGGAATTAATAAAAGAGAAAGGGTAAAAGATGAACCGATGGTGAGAGGACATCATTTTTTATACAGAGGTTCCCAGAATCCCTGAAAACACAATAACAAAGTTACTGGTCACTGAAATATAGCCCTTAGTTTCATCTATTAATTAGGCATGAAAAAAATCCTAACTATTTAATGACCAGCTGTCTTTTTTGGTTTAATTCATTGTGCCTGAGTTTTCTACTTGTAGAAAATAAAAATGCTAATACATATAGAGATAAGGCATCTCTAAAACATTAAGAAAACGAGTTTGTGTGTGTGTGTGAGACATGGTTTTGATTTTTCTTGTTTTAAACATGTATGAAATTCTTACTATAACTATGCCCTTCTAGTAATAAAATCCTAATTCAGGTATGGTTGGCATCTCTACCTGGCAGATGTGAAAGCACAAGTTAGACAACATGGTCTCCCTGCCACTGCACACCTGCCTTTGGTGCAGGAAGTGCTTTTAAAAAAATCCAAGCAAACAAACAATAACTCCATACATTAAAGTGTTTTCAGGGTTTTAAACCCAAACCAATCAAAAACAGTACTTGCTTTCAGTTATTAAATTTGCAGAATATATATGTAAAAATTGGCTTTGTGGCAAGACTACTGTCACATGAATCCAGTTCCTTCACAGCTAAGAGGGCTGGGGATGTCCAGGCTTCAGGCTGGGCTCCTCCCTCTGAGAAAAGTCCCCTTGTACAAGCTCCAGTTCTGTCTTGTGCATGAGAGATGTTCAGTGATGTTTTTAGCAGAGACTAGTGAACAATGAAATTGTGGAAAATCATTTGTGTAAGCATCATACTAAGAGCTAGAGATATATAGAGAATTCATAAGTTCCTTATTTTTCTTGAACATGTGTCCCTGGTTTCCAGACTATGAAATTCTATTCATTTTTTAGGGCCTAATTCAAACACCACCTTCTACATGAAATCTTTCTTGACTCCGCTTCTACTTGGAGTTGACCTTCTCCTTCCCTGAGGTCCCTTAACATTTAGCTTGCATCACGTTGATTATATGGATCTATTGGGTCCTGCTTTATTGGGAGTGATCAGGCCATCTTTACCTTTTCTGCTCTCTACCCATCCGGTTGGTGCTGTGAACAGAATTGTATCCTCTTTCTCTCACTTATTCATGATCCATTGGTGAGAAAGGACACACAAAGGTATCAATTTAAGAAAGGCTAAATGTCAAATGGCTTACATGAAATAAGCTCTATATTTATCAAGGGAGCACTATGGAGGACTAGACAGTTTTAAGAAACTCCATCTTATTACAAGGAGGTGAGTATTATTATTTTCATTTTATGGGTGAGGAAATGGAGAGGTTCCACTATCCCAAGTTGTGTAGTCAGAGAGGTACAGAGCCAGGATTGTAACTCAGCTTTTGCCAGTTATTGTCAAATGCTAGAAACCAGAAGAGGCAGAGAGCAATGAATAAATGCAATATAACTGTAGATCACATTTGAATGAGTTTTGAAAACCATAATAGAATAAAGAGCATGTCTTAGTTTATCTGACAGAAGATTTTAGAAACATCTTTAACTAACATAACCAGACCAGTATATCACCATGTTATATTTAATGTAACTTTCAAATTAACAAAATAATTCCTATCTATTATAAAATATTTTAATTAGATATACACTTGAGAATCTACTTTTAAGTCTAAAAAATTCTTCCAGGCTTTTTATGGCCATAATGTATAGCTCTGAGCTGTAGTTTTGTTGTGTGTTGAAGCAAGCAATGTTTTAGTGTAGGTGTCTCATGGACAGCCCTTGCACTCTACAAACCTCTGTAGACTGAGAAAGACTTAACACAATATGACTCCTCAGTATCAACATCTTAACATCTTAAAGGTCACCCCCCTTTCCCCCTTTTTTGACATGATTGGGGGAAATCAGCTTTAAGTGTCCTCATGACAATTCTGTCCCTATTGTAGATTCCGAAGGCCACTGCACATGAGCAGCTGGTCACTGCAGAGCTTTCCAGGTCCTGCCAGAACCAAAGCCTGGAAAAATTAAGAGGAGCAATTTCAAATTCATTTCTCAATCCAAACCTAAAAGCATTAATAATAATAATAATAATAATAATAATAATAATAATAATAACAACATTCTATTGAAGACTTGTGGGTGGCATCTGTCATTGGAAGTTATGTAATATGACCCAAAATTAAAAGCAAGAACTTTGGACTCAGAAAGATTAAATCCTCTTTAAGTCCTCAGTTTCTTTATCTGTAAACTGGGATCAATAATATCTGCTTCAGAGACTTTTTAGTATCAGGGTGAATTTAAATTGGGAAGTATTTGTAAAAGAGTCTCACATGATATCCAATAACATTATACTGATACAATAGCATTATTGTCACTAACCTCTACTTATCACTTATGTTGACTTTTGAGTTAGGTTGTAAACTGTGCTGTATTTGATGTGGCTGGTGAGCCCAGATCTCAAGGCTGTCTCTTGAAACTCAAGGTCAGTAGATGTGCCAGCTCCCCTTACTCCCTACTGTGTATTTGATTCACATACTGCATTTCATTGTGCTATTTGTTTACATATCCAGATAAATATATTAGACTTGTTCCTTTAGCCAATGTTCACTGACATACTGATTGCACACCGTCTATATGTGTATGCATGTGTGTGTTTTATACTTAAATAATTTGCTTAGATCATGGTGACTTAGCACTTTATCATTAGAACTTAGTGTAAGCAGTTTTCAAACATGTAAGCAATAAAGTAACTCTACTTGCTTCCCTTTTCATCTTTGTCATATGAAAATATTTAGGTAAATCTTGCTGCTTCTGTAGTTTTGTTATCAAGGAAAAAAGCAAACAACTTGAGTGAGAGTTTATACTCCCAACTACAAAATCAACACTGATTGACCCTTTCACTCATACTGCAGGTTGGTTTCACTAGTTGGGATGTTTTTAGCACAGAAAAGCTGGTAGATTTAGTTTCAACTTGGAAAATTACTAAGTAATGGGAGGCTCATCTGACTGTAGCAATATATCTTTCAGTCTTGTTGGACTGGGGATACTTGTAATTGTGATTCCAGATGGACCCTGTTAAGATGTTGATACCGAGAGGAGTCATATTGTCTTAAGTCTTTCTCAGTCTACAGATGTTTGTAGAGTGTAAGCAACTCAACTTCTTTGTAGTCCAACACTGCCTCACTAACCAATAGATACTTTTATCATCATTAAGAACCATACTTATTTGCCTCATGCACCTGTTAACTTAGTTCTCTTCCATTTAAGTTATATTAGTTAAATATAACTTAGAAACCACCACCCCAGATTTCCTGCTCTCCTTTCCTTCTCTTAATTTCTGTACTGTTGCTAACAAACTTGATGGTCTGATTTCCCTTATGATATCATTTTGCATTTGCAAAGTTCCTTACAATATGTTTGCCTGTGTTACTCCAGTAGACATTTATATCAACCCAATGTAGATATGGTTATCCACCTTTTAGTGTTTTTCTGATTTTTTAAAAAATCTGGTTGAATTTTGTCATAGAGTTTTATGATGAGGATATATAGGCAATATTCAGATATATAACCAATAATTAGTAGAGCTCAGGCCAATGATTCCTCCATCTGAAGCTTGCCCTCAGGAGGAGGAAGGGTATGGAAGGACTATCTCCAGGTCTGGAAGCTTTCAGATTGACACTCAGAGGTAATGATGCCTGCATGTCCTGCATGCCTTGTCAGGAAAGTGCAAGAGAGCCCATCACCACTAGCATAACTTGCATATTGTAGTGTGGAGCCAGTACCCCATGGTGAAGGGAGGCTCTGGTTAGAAGCAAGCAGGTTGGTCATGTTATCCAGAACAGGTCCCTATGCCAATGTGACACATTCTATAGACTACTGACCTTATCTAGCACAGTATTTGTTTTTAAGCAGGACAACATATGAATAGACAGTGATTACATATTCTTTTTCAAAAGTTTTTTTCTGTTACTGGGAACTGAACTGAGGGGCATTCTACCTCTAAGCCACACCCCAACCCTATTTTTATTGTGTGGGGGTGTGTGTGTGGTACTGGGGATTGAACTTGGGTGCATTCTACCTCCAAGCTACACCCCCAGCCCTGTTTTATTTTTAAACAGGGTCTCCTAAGTTTCTGAGGATCTGGCTAAGTTGCTGAGACTGGCTATGAACCTGTGCTTCTCCTATCTTAGCCTTCCAGGTACTAGGATTACAGGCATGCACGACCACACCCAGCTGTGACTCTGTATTTTTAAAACATTATTCTTTATTATTTAGATGGAGCAGGTAGTCATCAAACTCAATACAGGTCATGGATTCTTGCTTCCCATCTTTATTATGAGACATGAGTTTGCAAGTTGGTGTGTACCTTGTGCCTTCAGCATTTCCTGTGTGGAGCGTATGCTTATGTTTGAAAGCACAACTCAGAGTTAATCATTATAAGAAATAGGCTTACCACTTCATAAACTCTAGGAAAGACTGTTTTCTTTTCTAAACATTTAAATTACTCAGCCATTTTATGCATTAAAACCCAATTATAACTTAGAATGTCAAAGAATTTCAAAAGCTATTCCCTGCAGGATCTAGTCCTAAGACTACATTTTATCATTTGGTAGTTCCTACTCTTTCTAGCATAGCCTTTTGAAAATAAACTGCAGAGAGACACTTGGCAAGGCATTGGGCTGTGCTCCCTGATACACCCAGGAGGAACATGGTTTAAAGAATGTCCCATTACATCTGCTCTGGACTTTGCTCCATTGTCACATTCACTTATGTCAGAAAAGATAAATAAGGGGAATATCTCACCATCAGAAACCTGTTGCCAAGTCCTGGAGAGTTCTAACCATGTCTATTTTTTAAAGGGTAAATACAAAACAGACTTGTCTTTTACTAAAATGGAGGATAATCAATAACAAAAGTTGTGAATTACTTTAGTGTTTTCTGAGATGTTATAAAATCATAGGCCTGTAGTTAGTAGAAGTTTCAAGTTTTCCTGAGAAATCTGATTTTGACTAATACCTTGAATCCTGTAAAGAATGCTTGCACTCCCATCCCAAATCTGGTGGCTCTAACGTTCTAGATGAGAAGATAAATAGATCAGTCAAACTAGAAAACCCAAAAGTTATAAAGAGCCAGAATTCAACTTATAGGTGAGCCTAGAAAGAAAAATGGAAATAAGGGGAAAGGACTTGGGTTTCTTAAAAAGAATGAGTTTTACACTGAGAATGATGATTACATACCAGTAATCCCAGTACTTGGGAGGCTGCAACAGGAGGATTGCAAGTTCGAAGCCAGCCTCAGCAACTTAGGGAGACTCTCAGCAACTTAGCAAGATCCTGTTTCCAAGTAAAAATAAAATAGGAATGGAGGTATAGCTCTGGAGGTAGAATTTTCCTTGGTTCAATTTTCCAGCAACACATACACACACACACACACACACACACACACACACACACACACACACACACACAAACAAGTTTTCTTTTGTTTTTTTCCTCCTGGCACTAAATTGAAAGGAAGTATAAGGAGGGCAGTGTTGTAATATTAACATCTCCAAAAATTGTCAGAGATGCATGAACTTAGTTTCTAAACATAAAAGAAACAACACAAGCCATTGATTCCTCTGGGCAATATTTTCTATAATCTTATATGCAACAGTACTATGACACTCTTTCTCTAGTTGCTGATACAAATTAATCAATTTTACTATTGTAAATGCACTAAATGGTAGAAAAGTTAACTATTAGTTTTGAGAAGGGTGTTTGCAACCATTTTCCATTCCTTTTTTTTTTTACAGATTAGAGACATGGGGCCCAGAGAGATTTTATGACTTAATGTATTTTTTTTTTCAGGTAAGGGGAATGTTGGACTGAAATCAGGTACTCTAATGTAAGAGTCTCATCACAGGATTTCTCGCTGAAATTTCTATCAGTTTGGGAAGGAATAAAAAAGACAGAAGGCAGCCGGGTGTGGTGGCACAGGCTTGTAATCCCAGTACTTGGGAGGCTGAGATGGGAGGATCTGGGCTTGGGGCCAGCCTCATCTACAGAGTGAGGCTCTCCATAACTTAGTGCAACTCTGTTTCAAAAAATAAAGAATAAAAAAAAAAAAAATAGGACTGGGGATTTGGCTCGGAGGTAGAATGCCCCTGGGTTCAATCCCCAGTATCGCAGAAAAAAAAAAAAAAAAAAAGGCCAGAAGGCTAAAAGTCAAAAGTCAAACATTCTTTCCTTTGTATAATTGAGTGAGCTCATCTTCATTCTCAACAAGAAAAAATAAAGCAAGGAAGGAAGCAAATTTATTAGGTGGCAGCACTATTTTTTGATATTAGTCTCAAATCAAAACAGAGTCTTCTTTGTAGAGGCTAAATTAAGATAAGTATTGGGTTGTGTGGCTTCCTTGTAAATCTGGAAGATTGAATTAAGGTTCTAAATGATACTAAGATTTATTTACTAAGTAAAGTCCTACTTGTCAATAGCTCCTCTTGTTGGATATTTAAAGTTCAAGAGCTTTGTTTGCTTTAGTTAAGTGCTCTGAAGTGTTTTAACAGCCATTGGCCCATTTCTATAAACAAACGAAGGAACACACTGATAATCTATGACACCGGGAAGCAGCCCCAGTCTAAGGAGAAGCAGAAATACTTTATGACTTAAAGATAAGCCTTTCATACACCTGCCTGATTCACTTTGTTGAATAACAGATGTGTGCCAGTGAGTTTCACTAGCTCCAGAGGGAAGTACTGGGGAAAAATGTTTCCTACTTTAAGAATACATTTTTATCTTTGTATTGATATGTGAACATTTCTCTAAGTGCAATGACAACCCCAATACCACTATTGGTTTTCAAGGTTAACTTTGTCATTGTTGGCCATCCCTTTTACATTTGAGACAATTTTAGTTGGGTCTATTAATAACTGGTTTCCTCCAAGTGTTAGTTATTTTATGTAGTTTATTATCTACATACACTTTTAAAGAGTGTCAGTATTTATTTCATAAGGAAACTCTCATTTAGAATACTGTACTTTTTTAGGCTACTTGGGCACCATTGCTTATTTACACATAGGCTAGGAAATAGTTCCTTTCAATGCATAGGATAAAGTTCACCACCAAATCATGTCTTCAAATAACTCTAAAACCACAACTCAATCTTTGTGCGGAGAATTGAGTGGGCCTCGTCTGAGGTTCTGCGGTTTATCATGCCTAGGTTTCCAAACACTTAAAAGACGTGTGTGTTTATGACAGGTCTCACTCCCATCCTGGCTGGCCAGGTGGTGGAGAGTTACCGAGGAACAACAGCAGAACATGAGGTCTGCAGCCTAAGCTTTGAGTCACCTAGACCTGGGTTTAAAGCCCAGCTTTTGTCTGTGGGTAGTATGACACTGCATTGTAATGGTAACATGGAGATGATACTTTCTACCAAAAATATCATTGTGAGATTCAGATGAGATCATATATTAAATGAAATCTTAAGGAATTTTCAACATGTGACTATGACTAATTCCACAAAAAATGACAATTTCAAATGGTTTAGCTGAGTGGATAAAACATTTAGAATATTGCCCAGTAAATAGAAAGTCCTACTAAGTAGCAACTTCAAGAAGGTGGGGCATGGCCTAGAAGGAGTAAAATCTGAATTTATTGGAGAGGGCAAAGCACATATCTGTCACAAGAGGAGAGAGTCGACAAGTGGGGGGGGGAGTGAAAGTGAGTCTATAAAGCCAAGCTGGGCTCTAAAAATGTCATAACTATAGTTTACTTTGTTTTAGAAGCATTTCCAAAACAAACCCTCCGATGCTCAAATATTAGCAGCCCACAAAGGCAGGGAAGACCAAATTCATGAAACCATAAGAGAGAGTGGGTGTAAGGGAAGGAATGCTTTGTGATGGGATTGGTGTTGGGTATAGAATATAAAGGTTAGCAACATTTCACCACTTCCTCTGCCGCTTCAGAGGTGATACCCTTGACCTGTTGTCAACAGTTATTAATATCAGGTTATTTATTAACCCTAACCAGTCTAGGTGGCTAATTGCAGAGAAGTGTATTGTCTGTAAGAGGCTTTGGCCAAATGCTGGATGTACTCAGCAAAGAATCTCACAGCCGCTGAGCCACCTGCTCGGGGTTGACACATCTTGGTTCACACAAGAACTTGAGAACACTCTTGAATTCTTGAATGTGTGCCTAGAATCAAAAGGCTTGCTAGCATGAGAATTTGAGCTGAAAAAAAAAAAAAAGGATGATATCATGTTGTAGATAGGATCACTGTGTCAAAATCAGGATCAAAGACAGTTTGCTAAGATATCAGGTAGAGAGGGTGGAAGAAGACAGTAGGTTTGGTTTTGCCTACAATTTATATCAGCTTTAATGACTTGTTTTGTCCTCTTGATATTCATCCCTCCACATTTTTAATTCTCTCCCCTCAAGTTTTTAAATATCTTAAGGGAAATGAAGAAATACATTTAAGTCATTTAAGAAGGAATTGGATTTTAATTGGATAGCTCTCAGCTTATCTTAACTATGGAATGTATCATATCAAGGGGGTGTTGGAAGAAATGGTAATACATTACTGCTGTGCACATGATGAAGAGGGCTTGGCGAAGGATTTTAAGAACTATTCTGGAATGTAAGAACTTCCTTCAAGCTTTCCTTCTTATTTAAAATCTTACTGGGCTATGTTTCTATACTCACAATCGGATGTAGTAGCATTTCTCCCCATTACAACTCAGGTTTCTCTAAGTGAAGGGCTCTTTTCTTCACTCCTTTACCACCTACCTCTTTTACTTGTTACTTGTCTCTCTATTGCTTGGTGATAGTGAGGATTTTTCTTTCTAAAATTGTATTGTTTGTGTCTGTTCCGTATCCTGTAAATGTTTTCATTGTTCTGCGGAGATAATACACTTCCTTTTCTGTTAGGCTCAGTGTTTAAGGTGGTAGAATGCTCTGCTTCTCTCCAATTTATTTTCTAAAGAGGTGTTACATCCCTCTGCTTGGGGTTATTCATGGTAACGAATCATGTCCACAACGGGTGGAATGGGCTAATTTGAATAGTGCACTGAAAAGCAGTGAGTATAACAGTCACAGATACACTTAACAAAGCTAGTTTGTATCAATTCAATGAAAACAAGAAATTTACTTAATCCCCCTAAGTACAAAGAGATGTGATGAGCACTACGGGGGCCAAAATAATAGAAGAGATGGAGCCTTCACCCTGATGAGACATGCTTATAAGGCAAAAGAGCATCCTGCAGAGAATCATAGGATTTGGCCATGAGAGATTTGCTATCACCATTGCACAAAGGAGGGACCCACTTTTTGGGGTGATTGGAAGAAAAACTCTCTGAATGGAAAGACAAGGGAGATTTTAAAGAATAGGAAGCAGCAGAGCATGGTGGTGCACACCTGTAATCCAAGTACATGGGAGTCTGAAACAAGACTGCAGGTTTGAGGCCAGTCTCAGCAATTTAGAGAGGCTCACAGTGATTTAATGAGATCCTGTTTCCAAATAAAATAGGACTAGGGATGTGCTTTGGAGGTAAAATGCCCCTGAGTTCCACCCCCAGTAAAGAAAGGAAGGAAGGAAGGAAGGAAGGAAGGAAGGAAGGAAGGAAGGAAGGAAGGGAGGGAGGGAGGGAGAGAGGAAGGGAGGAAGGGAGGAAAGAAGGGAAGGGAAGGAAAACAGAGAAGAAAGCATTTAGAATAACTTCTGTTGTGTTGATTTTCCTTCTCATTATGAGTCAGCAAGTGCTCATTAAAGAAAACAATCAGAATATACAAACAAGTCAAAAGAAAATAGTTTAAAAACACCAAACTGGCTGGAAGACAGCTGCCAACTCTTAGCAACTAGAACATGGACTGTGAGGGACAGTGGCAAACTGACTTGGCTGGTCCGAGCATGTGATGTCCAGTGACCCCTCCCCTTCCCTGAGGCCCAAGTGCTCTCTGGAAATGCCCACATCGAACTGGTGGCGTTGGCTTATTCCTGGGAAGTTTTCTGTACCTCTTGACAATATTGAATAATGCCTGATGGGCAATCTCATCTCTCGGCAAATGAAAGAGAAGGAAGCAAAGATTATATGCCAACCTTTAGCTTGTCTTGTCTGCATTTCGGTGCAGTATTATATTACACTATCAATCCATTAATTGGTAATTAAATGACAAAACTATCACTTCATTTCCCCCATGAAAGAGAACAACTTTCCTTCTCCCCAGAAGACTGTTTCAAGAGGTTATGGCAGGATGAATAAATGTATTTCTTTTAACACTCATGTTGTTTAAAAATGCTATTGTTTCATTTGAGGTGTGAGGAAATGTGCTAACCTTGTCATTGTTGGTGCAGCCGTGCAGAAGCGATAACTGTATATACATTTTTTAATAAAAATAGAGAGGAGCACGAAGGAGAGAGACAACTTATTTAAATCCTGAATATAGTCAGACCTCATATGCATTGTTAAAAAAAAAAAAGCCCTAAAGAATTGCATATGGATTAGAGGGATGAATATTCTATTATTTCAGTCTGTTCTGCTGATCTTCTTATTGTGACTTTGTGCTTCAGAAATCTGCTAGGAATTTGGTTTTGCCGTAGTAGGCAGTAATTTTAAATGTGTATCAAGCACTTGATAGTGTATGATTTGCGTGCTGTTGCATTCCTATTCCCTAAATTTTCCACCAATTTATTACTTTTTTCATACTGTTTTAATATTTCAGGATGATGAATATATACAGCATCATTAAAGGTAAATAAAAAATGCATGAAATTAAAAAATGGAATATTAGATGTTTCTTTGCTATAATCCCTGGCCCAATAGGAATGAAATGTCTCTGTTCTGTCGAGTAATCCCTAAACATGATTAGGAACCTGGGAGTGTCCACACAACCCACATAATATTTGTATCATCTAAGCCTATTTATGTAAGGTTTGAGTAAAAGTTGTTATTAGAAGACCTATAAACCCATTTTACAATTTCGAAAGATACGCTCACCCTTAATCTTTTCTACCTGTATTATTTTTGCTGCAGTTGATGGCAATGTGTTCTTAACTCATTTTTCATAATGCTATTACTGTACATCTTTTTTATTCTTAGATGATACATTGGCGATTCTATTGAAATACATTTTTAAGACCAAGGATTGAGTTCAGCAGTTCATTTGCATATTGAAGCTGTTTTTCTCTATATTTGTAGAAAGAAGAGTTAGTTTCCTAGAGTCTGTCACAACCTACAGGCATCGTTTGATGTGTGTCTAGGACCAGTTTTTCCCAATATATTTCCTCTTTTAGGGAAATCTGTTCCTTGTTGACTCACAAAGACCCTGCTTTTATTTTGTTTTGATGTTTTGTAAATAGTAACAATTTTTACCTTTGATGCTTTGCTACAATTTTTTTTTTCTTTTTTGCAGTACTGGGGATTGAACCCAGGGGCATTCTACCTCCCAGTGACACTCCCTAGCCCTATTTTTTATTCTTTATTTTTGAAACAGAGTTTCACTAAGTTGTGGAGGGCTTCACAAAGTAGCTGAAGCTGGCTGCAAACCTGCCATCCTCCTGCCTCAGCCTCTCAAGTACTGGGATTACAAGCATGTGCCATCACGCCCATCTTGGTTGTGATTTTTTGAAACAAAAAATGCAGTGTTTTGTAAAGAGAATATCTAAATATAAAAAGATCAAGAACTATTTTCCCTAAACCTATAGGATAATGAAGCCTTGATATGACTTCTTGGGAAGACTTTTTTTTTTTCTTAGCAAATTTTGAGTGTTTGAAAGGCTTCTTTGTAGAGAGAAAATTTCAAAACATTTTAAAAGTCATATGAATATTATTTCTCTTCTGACCAATTAGATTTTAGCAGCTACTAAGTTTCTTTAAATTTATAAATACTGATCTAGCAATTACATGTAAAAATTCTGAGATTTCAGGAGAGTTAGGTATGCACCATTTGCAACCTTATTCCAGATATATTTGAAGTACTGATGCATTCTTGAACAGTCTTCTTGATTCTGTTACAGTAGCATTCTAATTTATTGCTTATTTATTTTAGGCTCAAGCTCAAAAGGTATTATTTTACTATTCACTATTTAACCAAAGTTATGGAATATGAAGATCAGTAGCTCTTTTTCATTAGTTGATAAATATTCTATATGTTTATCATTTGCAACATGTTTTGAAATATGTGTACATTGTGGAATGGTTAAATCGAGCTAATTAGCACATGCATTACCACAAATACTTGTCATTTTTCAATAGTTCTTATTAAGTCCATAATTATGAGCTATGCTATTGTGAAATTAGCATAGTTTCTAATGAACGCACATGAATGTGGTATATTTATTTTACATTTTTGGCAGTGCTGGAGATCAAGCCAGGACTTTGTGAATGTGGTACTTTAAAAAAATATATTGGTACATTATAATTATGCATAATAGTGGGGTTCATTGTGACATATTTGTACATGCACATAAAACAATCTGGTCAATATTATCCCCTATTATATCCCCTTTCCCTCCCCTTCTCCCTACCCCTGATGCCCTCTGCTTTACTGGTCTTCCTTCTATTTTCATGAGATATCTTTTTCCCCCCATTTTTTCTATTTTCATACGTGAGAGAAAACATAAGATGCTTGACTTTCTGAGTTTGGCTTATTTTGCTCTCTGTTTACATTATGTCATTTTCCTACAAAAGACATAATTTTATTCTTTTTTATGGCTGTCTAAAACTCCACTGTGTAATATATACCACATTTTCTTTATCCATTCATTTGTTGACGGACATCTAAGTTGGTTCCCTAATGTGGCTATTGGGAATTGCACTGCTATAAATATGGGCATGCGTGTATCAGACTTTGGTGAGTGTGGTATATTTTAAAACTGTGTTTCAAACATCATTCTAAAGATGCCATGTGGTGAAGCCTTTGAGACTTTTGATCCCATTTTGGCAAGTTAACTCTGGTCAGCTAAGATGACTTTTAGTAGTAAAAGAAGCATTTCCTTAGCATCTGTGTACACCAAGTTCAAGTCTGCTTTTTCTGCAGATACTAGACTTGAGCAGAGGAGTCTCAGCATTGCTTATTTATACTTTTCAAGTGTGCCATTTGGTATACATTCTGTCAGCAACCGTGAACATTTTCCTCTGGAAGCCTGCGTGTTTGTTCCCCAATATGCAAAAAAGTGACACCAAATAGCATATGGCCAATAGACCCCTAGGTGAACTTTACCCCTAGGAAGGCATTTAAGAGCTGGGAGGGGAAAAGTTTTAAATAGTCCTCACATTTATGCTACGAAAATTAGCCAGTGAGCATGTGCTTTCCTACTGGTCCTATGACAGGGCTGCCTCATTGTGTTCAGTTCAGCGGAAATCTGAGCCTCCCTCCACCAGCTGCGCTGAGCCACACACAAATGTCTCGGGTTTAGTTGGCAGCTAAAGCGTTGCTGTGTGGCAACTGCAGTGTGTGAGGTGACCAGGTGCAGCAGAGCCAGGGAGGCCTCAACCTGGGTGGTCATTTTCCCTAGGCAGGTGGCACAGGGCCCCAAGAGAAGAGGGAAAATCAGGGCTGCTCTTCTGGAAATTTTCTGGGTTAGGTATGCAGTATATCCCATTCCCAAAGTCCTTGAAGAGAATGCTGAAGCCAACAGTGTAGAGAGCCATGTGGTCCATAGGTTAGAGCTCAGCCTTTCTAACTAGTTCTCAGGGGTGTGACTTTGGGCCTTTTTTTTACATTCCTGTACCTTAGTTACCTTATTTGTAAAATTAAGATAATAATATTATCTACTTCAAAACCTTAAACAAGATAATCCTTTTAAAGTTCAGTGTCTGGCACATGGCATTGGACAAAATCAGCACTGTAAAGCTACCATCTGTGGGGTGTGCAATGCTTTCCACTTTATAAATGGAGAAACTGAGGCCATAAATCATAGGCTCACCTAAGACCACTTGGCCAAGAATAGAATTCGTGTTTCCTGGCTTTCAGGCTATTATGCTAACCACTAATCTATGCTCCTTCCCTACATCAAGCCCTTAACATTCCTATTTTTGATTAAAGCGAAAGGAGGATTTAAGAAAATAATGGTAAGAAATAACCTCATAGAGATTAACTTAATCTGCTGCATCTCACTGTTAAAGCCAATCATATTTGAAATAAATAACAATCTGCTTTTAGTCAGTATTTCCCTATAGCTACAATTAGTAGATTTTTAAAAATCTAAATTTTATGTTTTTAGTGAAATTGGCAAATTTTAAAAAATAATTATATTTGGTGACTCTATGGACTTTTATATGTTTTTGAAACTCTGTACAGACATTTAAATGGGCGCTGAGCCTTGGGCAAAATAAGGTAGAAAAATGTTTACAGTTCATACTTGTGAAACTATGCTGCAGTATTTTGCCTTAGGCAATACAGAAACTCCTGGGATAAGCAAAAAAGCATGTTTTCAAAGTGAAGTACCGAAGAAAGTAGCAGAAATATTACATGGTAGGGTTAAAAACCATTTATAAGCTGGATTAAAAAGCATAGACAATGTGGAGTCTTTATGCTTCTGCTATTAATAATGAATTGTATCTACATTCACAAATTAGTTTGCAAGTTAAGATTTGAAGTTGGCAAATCCCCTGGTTATTAATTTTTTGAAAAAAAAAGTTGAATTTACCAGTTATTTGAGTGGTTTTGACAGACAATTCCCCAAAGAAGCAAACAAAACTGTTTGAGTATATAGGCATCATATAATTCAACTCCCTCTAGACTGTGAACTTCATTCTACAGATGGAATTTCCTTTCACCCCCAAAATAAATACTAAATAAGCACAGGTCTGCTGCTCATGTCCACAGCTCAGTCAGGCTGCTAATTTGGTTTGATTGCAAGATATGGCCCAGTGGTCCAGGGGTGTTGCTTCTCAGTAATAGACAACAGCATTGTCGTGGGTAGAGCAGGAGCTTTTTGTTTTCATCACCAAGGAGCAAAGCCTTTTGGGCACATTAACACTACTTTCAGCAGTAATGCAAAATGGGAAATAATTGGGTTGAGGAGCTCTTGGGATATTAGTGGTGCTGCGGGCAGGAAAGCAGGCATTGGAAAATAAATGACAAATTAGTATTCTTAATCTCTTTATTGAGAATCAGATGCCACGGCAGAGGTTCATAATACATTAATAAACACCAGTTAATGCAACTGAAAACTATTGCTCAAATTCATAAGGTAGCAAGAATGCCTTCCCAAGAAAGCAAGCATGTTTACAGAATGATTTCTACTCTACCTATGGAAGACCTCATGGTGTAAATCTAGAGAAACAGTAAAAACCATGATGTATGTATCGTGCTTAAGCATGGATAGACACTTTCATTTATACTAATCTGCCTGTGTATCTCTGGTGCCTAGGACATCCCTGGCAGGGCAGGTTTTTCTATTTCCCCCATTTTATAGACAAGCTACCTTAGGTAAAGAGACCAAATAGCATCCTATAATAGCAAACCAAGGACTTTCATCTTAATCTGACTTCCAAATTTTCCTTGTTACCCCATTACTCCAACTGTATAGAATCAAAATCTATATTAATTTAAGCCAGACGTGGTGGTAAAGACCTGTAATTCCAGTACATGGATGCTGAGACAGAGGATTGCAGGTTCAAGACCATTCTCAGTAACCTAGGGAAGCTCTCCTTCAAAACAAAAAAATACAAAGGGCTGGGGGGGTATAGCTCAGAGATAGAATGCCCCTGGGTTCAATCCCTAGTAACTAACACACACACACACACACACACACACACACACACACATCACACACATCACACAAATCTAAAACTCTATGTAAAAATTTGATATCCTCTGAGTTGAGTCATATTCTCTGACCTGTTATAACTAAGCTGTGTCATTTTACAAGTATAACAGGTATTACTAAGTTACTGGTACTCAAAGTTTTCCTTTCATGTCCTTTATGACACAAGGTATCCCATGACCTTTCACATGTGGAAACTCTGAGAGGCACAGTGGGTCACAGCTGAGCCACTTCTGCCTGGAGATATCACTAACCAGGCTTGGCAAGGCTCTAAGTGCTCTGACTCTTGGCTGATCATATCATGTGTTGAACAAGCAACTGTATCTGCATCGTGGGGTTTTCTACTCTAACATCTGCAGAACCTGAGTCAGTCACCATCACTCACTGGATCTATTAGCGACTGGACAGCTTTATAGTAACTGCTTCCAACCTAACTCTGCCTCTCTGCTAACTTACCCTCCACAGTGGTCAGCTGTTCAGCTGTATGCTGCTCTTTTGTCTTAGTTATCATGATGTAGTTTTTCTATACTTGTGAAGAGGGTGATACTTTTGTATAGAGAGACCTTTCTCTCTTCATTGTCAACATGGTTTCTGTGCTATATGGCACAGAAAACAGACACTCAATTTATGTTTGTTTGTCAATTGACTAGAAGGACTTTGGCCAACTGTGATCCCTCTTATTCATTCATGCAAGGGGCCCACTATATGATTAGTTAAGACAGTCACAGCAGTATTGGGAAAGGGAAGATACCTGGGCAAGGTCATGGAAAGAAGAAGGTAGATAAACGTGTGTGTGAGAGGGCTGAGGCTGTAACCTAGGGGTGGGGTGCTTGCCTAACATGTGTGAGGCCTTGGGCTCCATCCTCACTACTTTAAGTATGTATAAGAGATGGAAAATATAGAAACTAATATTTATATTTGAGTCTGAGTTATCAAAATTGATTTCTAAGAAACACAGACTGCAAAAGAGAAGTCAAAGCATAGTTCACAATGAAGGATGCCAAAACCAAACATATCTCTCACTTTTGTGTGTGTGTGCTACTGGGAGTTGAACCCAGGGGCATTCTACCTCCGAGTTACACCCCCAGCTCTTTTTATTTTTTGTTTTGAAATAGGTCTCATTAGATTGCTGAGAGTCTTATTAAGTCCCTGAGGCTGGCCTCAAACCTGCAATGCTCCTGTCTTAGCCTCCCCAGTGCTGGGATTACAGACATGTGCCACCATGTCTGGTTTATCTCTCACTCAGAGCATCTGTGAATGCTGAATCTCTGTGGTAAAAAGTAGTAGCCTTAATTTTTTGCCTTATTCATATGTAATCTACTATATGAATAAACATCCCTTTAGAAGTGGGATGCTGATAGCTCCCCAAAAATAAGTTAAATCGAAGAACTATCCATATAGTGGTTACATAGATATAATCATATGTGTGTGTGTGTGTGTGTGTGTGTGTGTGTGTGTGTGTGTATTTACTGTGCTAGAAATTGAACCTGGAGACTCCTGCAGGCTAACTGTGTGCTCTGTCACTGAGTTGCATCTCTACCCTTCTTTAAACAAATTTTTAATTTGCTTTTTTGCAAGGTACTTAAATGTATCTATTTAGTGTTGTCAGATAAAAGCAAAAACTCTTTCCCATTTCTTTCTAATTTTAAAGAAACATGTTAAAAACAGACAAGGTAAAAAAAATCATGGATTTAGATTCTTCATATAATAACTCCAACATCTTTTTGACTCTAATGGGATTGTTTCTTCTGGTACCTCTCTTGAGAGTTCACTGAGGAGGCTTGTGGGATAATTATGCCTCCTACCTTTCTAAGGACAGTCTGTTACTGTTTTCTCTAAATAACCTGTGATCATGTAATGGATAAACAGTATTACCTCTGTTTTAATGACCCCCCTGAGTTGACAGTGGCCGGCAGTGTGCCAGAGTCAGCTCCTTGGACACTGTTTTTGTTCTACATTCCTCAGTACTACGACAAAAACTATTTACGTTTTGCCTGAATAGCTTAAACACCATTTTAGAAGACTTTAGATTGCTTTTGAACATATTTGAATGCATCTTTAGCCATCACTGAGCTTAAAATGGAAACCCTTTTTTCAGCTTATCTGTATTAAACACCTGTAAAAATCAATGGTACTGTATTTTTTTCTTATAATGCTCTGTTCCTTTAACTAATGCTAGAAATAATGCACAATTTATTCTAGCGTGTTCTTTCCCCTGTGCCTGATGTTCTCTGGTAGTAAGTGGCATAGTGTATAAGAACTCACTTCTGCTGACTTAATAGTAAAACTGCCAGGTTGATGTTGAAATTCAACCAATTGGAGCCTAATCCTCAAAAAATTTGCTGTCTCTCCTACTGATTATCATCTTTCTTCTTCATAATGAATATGCAGAAAGTTTATTTTATTTTTTGCAAGTGCACACACTTACATAAATGACCAATAGGAGAGGTTAGAGTCAACTAGTGATTTTTTTGAGCATTGTTATTTTTCCCTAAAATCAGAAGTCATTACATTTATATTGAAAATATTGAGTGGTTTGTATGAGCTTTATGACAAACTAAGATTTGTGTGCTGTAGTCCATTAAAAATGTGGGAGACTGACCATTTTTTATGAGTTAGAATAAAAAATATGATAATAATGTCTTCTCATCATCATAAAGAGATGATAATGACCAAATGAAATATTTATATTATCTCATTTTATTTGATAGGTTCCAGCTTCTCCCATATCAAACACTTCTTCCAGCAACCACAGCTTCTTATTTCAAAAGAAATCCTTGTAGAATTCGATTCTTCACATTTATGCTGATACATCCAGTAATTCAACATTTTACTCATCTTTATTCTCTTAAATTTCTTCTGCAATTTGTTATGCCTCTCCATACACAGCCCAGTGATCAGTATATTTTGATAAAGGTTGTGCAAAAAGACAGATTACATCTTAATTTATCTATGCATTTCTGTTTTGTCTTTTTCCAAATGTTGATTTTTGGAAAGTGGAGCTAATTTTTATATAAAAATAATATATATGCACATATATGTGTATATATATATATGTGTGTGTGTGTTCATGTGCATGTGTTTGTGTATATATATATATAGTACATTTATACAAATGCATAAATATCTTTATATACATATGTAAATAGATAAATTGATGGATGTACAAAAACAGTTAACCCATTGCAGATTCTCACCAACCATGGAGAGAAGATATTTAGGAAAAAAATTGTATCTGTACTAAACATGTACAGATATTTTTTCCTTCTTCATTATTCCCTAAACAACACAATATAATAACTATTAACAGAATTTACATTGTATTAGGTATTATAAATAATCTAGAGGTTATTTAAAGTATAGATATTTAAAGTCTATAACATGGGTTAGATGCAAATACTACTCATCTTATATAAGAGACTGGAACATCCATGAATTTTGGTAAACACAGGAGACCTTGGAACCAATCCATAGAGAATACCAAGGGATAACTGTATATACATCTATATCTCTATGATAAATATGTTATATCCATTTTTGTTTAAGAATTAGCCTTATGAAGCTGGTGGTGTAGCTCAATGATACAGCACATGCTTAGTATGTGAGGTTCTGGATTCAACCTCCAGCACCAGAAACAGTTAGGCTTACTTTCCAAAAGGTAATACTTGGGAAGGCAAATTTTATTTTATTTTTTATTTTTTTGCGGTACTGGGGATTGAACCCAGGGGCATTCTACCTCCGAGCTCCACCCCCAGACCTATTTTTTTTTTATTATTTATTTTGAAACTGGTTCTCACTAAGTTATGGAGGGCCTCACTAAGTAGCTGAGGCTGGCCAAGAACTCGGTCCTCTGGTCTCAGCTTCCCAAATGCTGGGATTACAAGCGTGTGCCACCGCACCTGGCTGGAAGGCAAATTTTATACTCAATGTGTGTGTGTCTACATGTATGAATGCATTTCATAGAGACATGTGTAATAGGGTGTGCATGCATGTATATGTGTTATATGTGTTGCATAAAATTGGCCCTCTCTTACTGAGCAGCTTATTCTGTGTGCCACTCAGTGTTTTCATCAGCTGCATTGTGAGGCTTTCTAGCCTGTGTCTGTAAGACTGTGTGTCCTCCTATCATGAACACGATCTTTCCTTCTTCCCACTCTTTCCAGATCCTTACCTTTTCCTTGAGATGTAACAGAGAGGGATACTGACATGCATGCCACTGTAAAGTCACATAAAGATTCAGTTATGACACTGTATTCTCTAAGCATAAATGCACAGGTTGTAACCCAGAGCAAGAGGCACAGAAGTGGCATGGAAAGGGGCCAGCTGTTTCTGCCACTTGCACAAAGACATCAATGCATACCTTGAAGTGTCTGGTGAAATTCCAGGGAAGGGACTTGAGCCCTGCTGCTCTGAGTGTGGAAGAGGGGGTGACCTGGCCCTGTCACTGCCCTGTTTCCATGCATAAAAGACCTGATGAGTTCCCGGGGACCGTTTCCAGGCATGTAGCTATGTCGTGGTGCTTTCATGTGAACTGAACTGTCCTTCTCTTTCCTCCCCCTCTCTATCTCTCTCTTCCTCATTCCCTGTGCTCATCTCATTGAAGTCAGAGAAAAGAAAAAAAAAAAAAAAAAGATTTGAGGCTTGCTCAATTTGTTCTGACATAAAGAGATGTTTAGCTCCGTGAAAGGTGGGGGAGGCAGGCCGAGCGGCTGACTGACATTTCAACAATGTGTCTGTGGGGA
>PVLC010024213.1:0-24903 GCA_004027655.1 Graphiurus murinus
ATGGAAGCAGCCAAGATGTCCAACCACAGATGAATGGATTACAAAACTATGGGATATGTACACAATGGAATTTTACTCAGCCATAAAGAAGAATAAAATCATGTTCTTTGCAGGGAAATGGATGCAACTGGAAAACATTATGTTAAGTGAGATTAGTCAGTCACCAAGAGTTAAGAAGCATATGTTCTCCCTAATATGTGGATGCTAGGGAGAAGATGGCGCATAGGAGGGTCTCCAGATGAAAAGGAGAGATCCTAGATAAGCAAAGAAGTTGATTTATTTGTAGTGAATTCATGGGGCTGAGCGACACCCTAAAGCACATGATGTACCTACACAATCATATCAAGGTCACTCACTGAAGTGAACCTTAGGGGGAGGGAGGGGGAAGGAACGGGGAGGGAATCGGGGAAGGGGTCAAATGAGAATTGTGTGCAAATATGTTGTTAACAATTTGTACTTAACAAAGATGTGTGCTATATTGCACAAGTTACTGCAATAAAAAATTAAAAAATAAATAAATAAAAAAAGATTATTATTTAACGTTTTAGAAATACAAATTGCTAAAGATATGAATCAATGCTGATTGGATCCTAGTCATCTTAATAGGAAATATGTTATTATTATTTCCACTGGCTCAAGGTTTCTTGAGCTTACTCTACACTATGGTACTAAACAAGCACTTAAAAACATTAATTTAAAAAATCATTTGTGCTCTCTGATCTTACAGAGAATGGGAATGTTTACACGATGTGTTTGTGGACTTGTATTAGTTGATGCTTACCAAAAACAAAACAAAAAAGGTATGCTTTATAGACGTTAAGAAGAAAATAAAGATATAGGAAAAGAAAAACAAAAGGTAAAATTCAAAGAATTGATCTAGAAAGTTTCACATAAATTGAGTGATTTAAAATTAATATTATCAGAATAGAGTCTGCACTGTTATTATTAACAATAAAATTATTGTTATTATTATTATTATTATTATTATTATTAGCATAAATACTAAGTGCTACAAAGTTCCAAACTTACCTCAAAGTCTGCCTTGCACTTGTGAAGTTGTGTAAGTATTCAGGAGTTCATTCACTTCATGAAGTCCTGAGATACAGGTTCAAAACCTACAGAGTGTTACTGTGGTGAAAAAGCTGAAATTTCCCCTGCTTTTGTGATCCCACTGTCTAAATCAGAGAAACTTACGAATCATAAAATTATTTAGAAAAATTAGGACGTAGTTCTCAAATTTTCTCTAGAGCAGTAGACTATTGAAATGAACTACAAATATTTAGGCTGAAGTAGAGGATGCAGCAAAGAAATTGGGCTCAATTAAAAGTTTTCCTGGCAAAGGGAAGCTCATGTGTGAAATGACCTGCAGCAGAAAGAAAGAGCCTGGTACACAGAGGGGGTGAAAACATGTCAGGTGATGGCAGCTTTTTTTAGAATCTTGAGAAGGGAGCAAAAAAAAACCCCTAAGAAATAGACATGAGACAGTTGAGACATGGGCCTTACAGGGCAGGTTAATTATTTTAGATGTGAGACTTAAAGCTCAGGAAATTGCCCCAAGATTTTAAGTTTGAAAGTGACATGATCTGTGAGATTTTAAGAAAATAAACATTGAGTCTCTTTAGAAATTCAATTTGTTTGGGGTAAAATAATAGTGAGGAGCCTATCTAGGAGGATATTAGAGTTACAGAGGCCAGGGCTGGTACTATCTTAGTTAACAAATTGATCATGATGCACAGAAGATGGCATTAGGGAGATATTTAACGTGTTATATAGACAGTGATGCTGAGTGGTTAGTTAGATATTACATGGAAGGGAATGTAATAGTTATGATACAAATTAATGACACAATAGATTAGGTGGTTGGTGGTACCATTTACTCAGTTGAGAGAAACTAAAGAGGCATTCATTTGTATAACATTTAGTATAAATTTGCTCAATATCTCTCTCTCTCTCTCTCTCTCTATATATATATATATATATATATATATATATATATATACACACACACATATATATCAATTTCATTATCCATTTTACACTAGAAATCAATTTCATTATTAGTTATGGAGATACTGAATGCTCAAATCAGTAGAAGAATAGATCAAATTAATAGAGGGATGGCATAGAGTAGGATAAAGAAATAAAATAGTTGTATGGGTATTAATTATTTAAAAAACTGGGTAATGGAAATATTCCTATAGCACAACGAGACATAGTGGATTAATATCTAAACCATAAAAAGTTGAAAATATTACCTATTTTAAGATAAGGAAATGGAGAAAAGTATATGGAGAAGAAAAGATTGGAAGATTGGGTGAATATTTAGAGTACTCAAATACAGTGATGACAAACATAGCCAATAAATTTAGCCTCGGAGTTTCTTAATGAGTTTTTAAAAAAAAATTAATGAAGTGTCATGAATTAATTAATACATATCAGACTGACATGGTCATGGGCAATTGGGCAATGAGGAATTGGAGATTATAAGAGAGCAATTTCTTCTAGAAGATTACATTTGAATGATGATGACAAATACATCAATAGGAATGATAAGCAAAGGAAGAGTTTATCTCAGGTATTTCAAAATGATTAGGGTATTAGTGCTTGGAAGTAGATAAATTGTTATACAATAAAGTTTTTCCGAATGTTCTAGCCTGCAGAAGGCACTCTATAACGTTGCATGACAATAGTTTGACTTTCAAATGTTTGCATTTTTCACCCTCCCAATATTTCTCAAGATCCGCAAATAATTTTTAAGATTCTGCAAATGTCACCTGTCTGTCTGTTGACTAGTCTCTCCCTCTCCCATGGTAAATGATGCCCTTTTGAACCATGTGTGACTATAAGTAGCTTTAAATACTCATAAGGTAAAATCTGAGAGTTTACAAAATATTAATAAAGATTTCTTGTCAATAGATGCATAGTTCAATTCAAAAACTGAAAATGTTATAATGGGTAATACATAATATTTGTCCTGGAAATCCTTAATTTATTTCCAACCAGAGGTGTACCTTGCTTAGCCACATCTGCTTACTGCGACACCTGCTACTCTATTGCAACAACCACCCTGTTCTGCTTCCTTTAATGTGTAATTCTGCCTTTCCAATGACAGTTTTTGGACTAAAGAGAAGAACAGGACTTATCACATATAAGAGAATTCATAAAGAAGAACTAAAATCACAAATCCTCACATTATTATGCTGAGCAACTTTATCTCTCATATGCTAAAGTCCTCCATTCACATTTCAGTCTGTGACTTTAATATTATATTTGTGTAAACAAAAGGACTTATTTACAACACTTTGGGCTTAATAGATTTTACTTCCTATAAAAGCGTGAAATTGATTCAAGTATGTTTTTATGCACGCACAAATAGGCCACAGTGAAACCCACCATTCCATATGATTAATATGCACTAATAACAAATTATAGCAGGAAGAAAAGGAAGTGAAATTTTCTCTCATAAATGAAATTTAATTTCTTCATAAAAGAGAGTCAAGTACTGGCAGTTTAAAAACAGCAAATTTTCATTTTCCTTCTCTATATAAAATGACACATTAGATTATAATTCTAATAAACCAGTGGTGATATTTAATTCTTGATTGCTTGAATCAGGAAGCAAATCAAAATTATTTTAAAGAATATAGTAAAAAGGCCATGTACTTTAAAACATAATCAAATTATTTTAAATAATGGTAGAAAAAAGAATGCTCTGAGCTGATTTTAAGAATAGACACCAGAAGGATGGGTTTTAGCTTAGTATATAGTTACTCTGTTTGAGGCCTTTGACCCCATCACACATGCACGCATGCATGCGCACACACACACACACACACACACACACATTAAAAATGATAAAGATAAGTGTTATTTTCAGTGGAAAAGTAATAAAAAAGAACTCTTTTATTTATGCCCTAATCATTGTCCTCAACCACTGGGATTTATTATCATCCTTACAGTAAATTCTTCAGAAAATAAGCACACCTCAGAGTTCATTTGATTCTAAATATAACTCTGTTTAAGTATTTGCGTGAGTGTGTACCTGTGTTTTAACTACTGGCTACATATTTCACTCACATTACTGAATTACCTTTCTTTCAGTTAAAATAACACACACAAGAAGTATAAGTGGTTATTGATAACCATCAGCAGGTGGGTTGTTAATATCATGATCATCCACAGTACAGCTGTCTTTACTGGAGGAAAACAACCCTAAGCTGCAATTTCATTTACTTGATCATAACACATGATAATTAATTATCCCTGGAGAACTTCCAGATCATTTCTTCTGGCCATAAGGTAAGAGAAACAATACTTGTAATATTTCATTTAAAATCAACCAGTTTTTATTCTTAAATCAAAATAGCTTTCTTGCCAAGATTGACCTAACCTTCAGCATGTGTTTGGCATTTCTCCTCTTGATGTAAATTGGTCTGGACGTCCCTTGTAAAAGGACAAATGACAATTGCTCTCCAATCTCTCCAAATATTGTTTCCAACATTTTATCCGTATTTTTCCTCAGGCAACTTCTAGAAGGAATACCCAAGTTAATTAATTGTTGGTTTATGGGAAGCAAGATAAATTTTTTAATTTTTTTATAATGACAAAATCAAAGTAATATTTTGAAGCTTAATAGAATCAGCCTGAATATATTACAAACAATTGTCATATCCTTAATTTCACAAAGAAATATTAGACTAGTCTAAGCCATATCCACAACATAGAAAATTATTACTCAGTAAGCCTGTACTTTAGGTATGAGGAAAGGAATTTCAGATAAATATTCCAAGGTATTTTAAGAAATAAAGTGCAATGAAAATGGTAGTTATGGAATTAAATATTAGTGAATGTTGACTATTAAAAAATATGCAACATTTAAAATACAGTACCAATAATGTAACAATGGAAAAGATTTAAAGGAGTCCAGGTGTTCATAGACCCTTTATTTATAAAATATTAGGGTAGCACAATTTTATAGGCTGATAAAACACATATTGTTATAGCAATAATCACAATGGGATCAGTAATTCTGGAGTAAAAAACATCCCCAAAATTTTACTTGCTTGACACACAAAAAGTGTATAGTTTGCACTCACTCCAGGTGCTCCATAGATGAAAGGTGGATCTGCTCACGGAGGCACTCAGGAAGCAGGCTAATGGATGCTGGTTGATGTGAGTATATATGATCACTGGTGCCACAGGAAGGAAATGTGATAAATTACTTAAAGATTCTGTCCCAAAGTGACCCACATCTCTTCTATTCATATTCTCTTGCTGAGAACAAGTCAGGTGGCCATGAAAAATTCAAAAAATTCTTCAAAGAAAGATAACTTCTCACTGGGCATGATGGCACACGCTGGTAATCTCAGTACTTGGGAGGCTGACACAGGAGGATTGCAGGTTTGCAGCCAGCCTTAGCTACTTAGTAAGGCCCTCTGCAACTTAGTGAGACCCTGTTTCAAAATAAAGAATAAAAAATAAGACTGGGATGGAGCTCAGAGGTAGAATGTCCCCAGGTTCAATGCCCAGTACTGAAAAAATATATATCTTCTATAACTTCTATCATGTTGCTGCAAAGAAAAAAGCTGGAAAGATTTGGCAAACAGCATTGATATCGGTCATAGCTGGTCTGCTCACTAGGTATTCAGATCACTACTCCTCACCCAGGCGAAGTCTACTCTAAATATTTCATCCAGAAATAATGTCCCACCTAAGATCCAAAGACCTGTGTAAATGGAAAGGAAGAAAAATCATCTCCCTGCACACAAAATAGAATTGGAGGGATCAGGACAATGAAACTTAGGTAAATACTTCCTTTTAAAGAGAGGAATAATAAGAAGCCACAAAAGCTTTTTATATAGAATTCTGTAGTGCTACAGAGAATTATAGTTACTGCATTCTTTGTAGTGGTATTTTATGGGTATAGAATGTCCCCCCAAAAGCTCATGTGTTAAAAGCATGGTCTCCAGTCCAGGAATATTAGAAATGGGGCGTGACTAAAGGAAATGGGTCAATAAATATATATATTGTCCCCTCCTCTTGTTCTGTCTGCCTCTAAACACCATGACCGAGAACTTTTTCTCCACCAAACCCCCTGCCAATAACTTTTCTCCCCCGAACCCCCTGCCAATGTGATTCTTCTTTGAGGTCTTGGTTTCTGCCATGGACAATGAACTGGATCTCAAAAACTGTGAGCCAAATGAACAAATTATCCTCTCGGTTATGCTTCTCAGGTATTTGGTCACAGTGACAGAAAAGCTGACTAAAACTGGTAGTGTTTGGAATAAGTTCTTTTCAGTTATCTATTTCCTGCCTATTGATCATGAGCTCAAAATATAAAGATACATAGACTTTTTTATATCTAGACTCCTGGATCTAATGATATCTTACTTCTTTATAAATGATATGACTTTTTTTTCTCTTCTACTCAAAATCATGTGCCAATAAGCTCTCAATGTGTGTATTTCTAGATAAAAATTTTAGGATTTCTTCTGCTATTTTTTAAAATTTTGTTATGTTTTCATATGCCCTTTCTTTCTCAGCTTACTTGCAAAAACCATGAGATGATATGACTTTGAGGTCAAGGTACACCTTTACTATCATTCAGTGAACCATATTTCTCCCACTTGAGAATCTGTACTGAGCTTTAACATAAACCATTCAGAAGTATTAAAAAAGGGAAAAGTATTAATGCCATTCTCTTGATCCATATAGAAAAGCTTTATTATTCTTGGTTATAAAAGTGTATCTAAAATGTTTTTTTAGATACTTTTTAAAGTTATTTTATAGATGAAAACCCTTTAATTTTCTACTTTCTCTAACTTTTTTACTCTAATCTATTTGCTTCAAATTAGCCAATAGTATATTTGTTTGGGAAGCAATCTACTCTAGCCATATTTTTCTAAGTGCCACAAACAGAAAGATATTACAAGAAAAAGTAACACAAATTATTATGCCATCAGTTAATCAGATACTAAATAGAATGTAGTCTGTCTCCCAGCCTGTTTTTTCAAAGTTTTGGCTCTGAATTTACATACATACACACACACACACACACACACACACACACATACGCACACACACACATATTGTGGTGAGGTTTCTATCAATATTTTCTCATGACCACAGTGGTCAGTTTACAGTGAATTGTCATTATTTCAATTTCCATTACCCATCTCCTTGTCCCCTCAACTGCTTACCACTATATTTGTGCTTATTTTTGCTGGACCAACTTACTTTACCTAGAACAACTTATATTACAAATATATTCAGGATTCCTAAAATTCATAAGAAAAATAGATAACATAATAAAATTTAGAACAAAAATTGTATATGCACACTCTATAATCCGGTAATATAAAAAATATTCAACCTTGCTAGCAACTAAGACAACTATAAGAATAGAAAACAAAAAACCTAAAACACAGCAAAATAAAACAACAATGAAAATTTTAATTTGCATAGGATTGTCAATTGGAAAAATTACTTTAGAAGTTATATTGGTTAATCAGTTTTGCAAGCATTATTAGTTGAAGAGGCTATCTTTTTTCCAGTGTATGTTTTTGGATCCTTTGTTAAAAATCAATTGACTGCAAATGTGTGGGTTTGTTTCTGAGTCTTCTATTCTGCTCCATTGGTCCATGTGTCTGTCTGTGTGCCAAAACCATACTGTTTTCATTACTGTGGCTTTGTAGTAGTTTGAAGTCAGGTATTGCGATGCCTCCTTCATGGTTCTTGTTGCTAAAAACTACTTTGGATATTCTAGGCTTTTTGTTGCTCCAAATGAATTTTCTATGTCTGTGAAGCATGACCTTGGTAATTTAATGGATATCACATTGAATCTGTAGATCACCTTGGGGAGGATGGCCATTTTGATGATATTTATTTTTTCTACCCAAGAGCATGGAAGATCTTTCCATTTTCTAAGGTCTTCATCAATTTCTTTTCTCACCTTTTCTATAGTGTTCCTTACCCAGAAAATGGAAATAAACCCCACTTTCTCATCCTGTACAAAAGTCAATTCAAGATGGATCAAAGACCTGAAAGTCAGGACAGAGACTTGTAGTTACTTGAAGAGGGCATAGGCCCAACATTTCAAAACATAGACATAGGTAAAAATTTTCTCAACAAGATCCACAAAGCATAAGCAACTCAAAGGAATATCAATAAATGGGATTACATTAAACTGAAGAGCTTCTGTGCAGCAAATGAAACTCTCAAGAACCTGAACAGAGAGCCCACACAGAGTGGGAGAAAATTTTCTCCAGCTACTCCTCTGATAGAGGACTAATATCTAGAATATACAGAGAACTCAAGAAACTCACAGCTAAGAAAACAATAACCCAAACAAAAAGTAGGCAACGGATCTACATAGACACTTCACAGAAGAAGAAATACAAATGACCAGTAAATGTATGAGGAAATGTTCAACATCATTAGCAATTAGAGGGATGCACATCAAAACTACCTTGAGATTTCACCTAGCCCCAGTTAGAATGGCAATCATCAAAAACAGGAACAGCAACAAATACTGGCGAGGGTGTGGAGAAATGGGAACACTAATACATTGTTGTTGCGATTGCAGATTAGTGCATCCACTTTGGAAAACAGTGTGGAGGATCCTCAGACAAATGGGAATTAACCTACCATATGATCCAGAAATACCACTTCTGGATATCTACCCAAACGAATGGAAACCAAACTATCAGACTGATGCATGTATATCTATGTTTATAGCCACACAATTCACAATTGCCAAACTATGGAACCAGTTAAGATGTCCATCAACAGATGAATGGATTATAAAACTATGGCATATGTACACAATGGAATTTTACTCAGCCATGAATAAGAACAAAATCATGTCATTTGCAGGGAAATGTGTGGAACTAGAAAATATTATCTTAAGTGAGATTAGTCAGTCACAAAAAGTAAAAAAAATGTATGCTTTCTCTAATATGTATAAGCTAGAGAGAAAGTGGGACATTAGAGAGACTCTAGATAAAGAAGGAGAAATCTTAAATGAGCAAAGAAGGTGACTTAACTGAAGGGGATAGGGGGCAGGGAAACACCCTAATGCACATGATGTACTTTCACAATCATATCAATCACTAAACTGAACTTAAGGAGGGAGTTGGGCAGGAATTGGGGAAGGGTTAAATGAGAAATGTGTGCATGTATGCCTTTACCAGCTTGTATCTAACAAAGATGTATGATTATAATACACTAATTAAATAAAATTTAAAAAAGAAATTTTATTGGAACTTCAAAGTAATGTTAACAAAGTTCAAAAACATAGATACAGAAATCCCACTCTCTTAAATCATAATGCATCTAAAGCAGGTGGAAAATGCCTCAAATCCATCAATAATAAAAATAAACAAGTTACTATATATGAATACAATTAGATAGTTTAGAGAAATAAAATTAATCTCTGCACAATAATAGATACTTTATAGAACTGTTTTTTAACTGAAATATATTATCAAATAAAAACATATAGTGGGATTAGATAAGCAAAATAGGCAAAACTAAGATAAGTTTAAAAATGGTTATATAGCTGACATAATTTTAAAGGTAATTAATGTGATAATTATTACAAATGTTAGCACAGGGTATGTTTACACCTAGGTTAAGTTGCAGAAGTTTTTTATATTCATAGATGTGTAGCTGATGACTTCTGTTGCAGGAACATAGTAATAACTATTGTTCTTTAACTTGTTTGAAGTAGCAAATGCATTTTAATTAATCCTTTTAATTAATAAAATAATTTAAAGCACAATAATTGGGACTGTAATAAAATAATCCTAATCATTATTCAACACCATGAGAAAATTAAGAGGGAGAATATAATTTTTTTTTTTTTTTGTGGTACTGGGGATTGAACCCAGGGCCATTCTACCTCCAAGCTCCACTCCCAGCCCTATTTTTATTCTTCACTTTGAAACAGGGCCTCACTAAGTTGCAGAGAGCCTCACTAAGTAGCTGAGACTGGTGGTGAATGTGGATCCTTCGGTCTCAGTCTCCCAAGTGCTGTGATTTCAAGCCTGCGCCACCACGCCTAGCTGAGAATACAATTTTTAAAATCAACATTCTAGTATTCTTGCTGAATTTTCTAACTGTGGCGTGTATTATCCATCTGAGTTTGGCAAAGTTACGTTGTGTCTCAGCCTGTTTTGCCATTTCAGTAACATAAATAATAAGATTATTATCATTCAGTTGTTGTGAAAAGTTAATATGTGATGTGAAAATTGTTTTGTACTGTGGCTTATTCATATTATCATTAAAATATTACCATTAAGATTATTGAGACCATATAGCTCATTAATAGTTGAAAAGACTGCTCTCTATCTTTTTACTTTTGCAATATAACTCCCATTCTCCTATCACACTTTGTGTTTAGTTCCTCAAGAGATATGTTCAATTTAGTTTTATTTTCAAAATCATAAATGATCTCTGTTAAGCCTAACATGTCTAGGCAAACATTCTATCATGGTGAGATTAATTTTTAATTTTTGGGAAATAAATAATATCCAAGAAGAATAATACCCTCATTTGATGAAAATACACTTCCTATGATTTGGTGTCAATAATTATATTGAGGACATGATCAGCACTTTCAGATCTTAAGAAGTAAACTCTACCAAACAACAGAGTTATTTTTAAAAATTTACCTGTTTGGAGATTATTAGTATGATTAGTTTTGAAATGTTTGAATATTAGTCTTACTAAAAAATTGATGGAAGCATCGTTTGTATTGCCTGATATCAATAAATGCAAATTTTGATTTCTGATTTAAGTTTAAAAAAAGCCAAACAAAGTGAAACAATCACCAATTGTTTGTCTATTTTTAAATGACTTTAATATTCACAATCTTAAATTCATTGTAATACAAATGGATAATTAAGGCAAGCAGAAACACATACTTGTTTAATTTAAAAAAAAAACTATCTTGATTTTCTATTAGAGTTCAGCTCATTAATTTAACTTAATGTATTTTGTGCTATGCAACCAGAATATTTATTAACATGCTCATAACAACAACATAAATGAAAAAAACTACACAAAATTATTTTAGATCATTTAGTTAAGACATAAAATTTCCACCAGATGGCGGTCCATCACCTGAAATGCTGGAGTTTACTAGAAAGAATACCTAAATTTCAAAATTGAAGGTCTAAGAGAAAATGATGATATAATCAAATACAATATATTTGAACTCTTGAACAATTAAAGATAAATTATGATATATTGAATTATATTTAAGCTCTTAAATAGGTAGATCATATTGTTCAGTTATTTCAGCCTTAATCATATTTCAAAATGAGAGTTAAGAAGCATTGTTAAAATATATTTTTATTTAAAATAATTATTATTTTAAAAAAATAATGTTTCATACTGTGCTTTCCTGAATGACACATGCATTTCAAAATATTAGTCATGTATGTAAAGGTGAGTGGAGGGAAGTCTTATTAAGTATGTGTGCTTATACAGATTCACAGATATTTAAAAACTCACCTTATTGCTAAAAGCTTACACTACTGTATAAAAACAAAAGAATATATTTATACTCTAATTTTATAAGATATTATGAACATGCTTTGTGAGTATATGGGGAGATTATTCACTTTAGCTTAAACATTATTGGAAGGAGAGCTATTTTTATAGAGAAAATACTGGTTTTGTTGGATTTTTAAGGATAGTCTGTGTTTTTCCATATGTGAAATAGATAAAGGTTATTTGAGGAAGAGAGACCAATAAAGCCAAGGACATAATAAAAACCTATGTTGTTTGGAAAGTGCATCATTTTGCATCATTTTAGGAATGACTAGAGACTAAAATGAGCACTGCAAAGTGAAATAGAAGGGTGAAGAAGATGGAAGGTAATGACTCTGAAAACCTTGAAAATCTACTCAAAGTTCTAAAGTATAAATTTTAGCAAATGAAGCCCAATGAATATCTTAAGCAATAAAAAATTAAGGCCCAGTGTCATGACACACACCTGTAAATCACAGCACTTGGGAGGCTGAGACAGGATGATATAGCCACAATATGACAATGCCTAGTCCTAAAGCTTGATTATCTTACAGTATACTTTTAACTTTCCTTCCCCAGGTTGTACAGTCTTTAAGGTGGAATTTTATCATCTCTCCTTTATTTTCCCTCTTCAATCTTCACCTTCATGATATAATGGATTATATTAACAAGTAACTCAAATTATAAAGCATAATTGCATTTGATCCTGAACCTTAATTGTATATATTGTATTAAGTTTCTGGCATTTTACTGCTCTTATACGGTTTAGTTTTTTCCTTCTTTCTTCTTCTTTTTTTTTTTTTTTCCCTTTCTTAGGAGATTCATTCTATGTCTGAAAGTAACATTGGATTAGATGTTGTTTGCTTTTTCAACATAATGTTGGTTAAAATGGGGATCTGTGCTTATATTTCAACAACTTAATAAATCGAACAAGTGATCCTAACCACAAAGAAGGGTCTGATTTATTGTTTCTGTTTTTGTTGCTGCTGTTGTTCTCTTTGATTTCTAGTTGAAAATATTTTTTATTTGCTTTTAGACTGAGGTGGGGAATAAGTATTGGTGTAAGGAGAGATTGATTTTACAAATGGAAACAGATTTGATGATTAATCAGGTATGGTACAGATAATGATGGGAAAATATATTAACAGGACACAGCTTGACCTTAAGATAATGGTGTGTATCTTTCAAAAACAAAAGAAAGATTAAAAAAAAGTAATTTTGTCTCCTTCAACAAAACTGGAATAAGCAGAAGAAAAGTAAATCTGGACTTGTATATTTATCACTGCCACTCATTCAGAAAATAGGGTGAAATCAGCTATAATTACTAGAGGTGACTATTTTGGGGGAAAGGGTGGATAATCCCTGGTTCTGAAATGTTATGCTGTTCATCTCAAGAACTATGTAAAAAAGTTGTGACTATAGTAAAAATGCAAATTTAGGGAGGTTTACTCTTTTGTCTCCAAAAATTCATTGATGCTGGGATACCTGTCTTATACTTGAAAAATAAATATTAACAGCACATACATATGTGAAATTTAATTTTAGCATGTGTTCATTTGGTGATTTTCTGATTACTAGTCATCAGTGAAAGAACATAACAATGTACAAATAAAAAATAGAGAAGAGTAGCAAAAATGGGTACATAAGGTAGTCTAGACAAAAATGCAGGTGCTTTATATATCAATTATTTTTCATTTTAACAAAGATTTGCCATTGTCCAAAATAATAACCATTGATTATGAATTAATTTTATCTATGATGTCCAACAGTATAGCCACTGGACACATATGGATAATTAAATTAAATTAATGTTAACTCAGTTTAAATAAATTAATTATTCAGTGATTACATCCTGAGAACCACATTTCATGAGTTCAGTAGCCCCATGTAGCTACTGAATCCTGTAGTGTCCACTGTAGTAACAGAATATCTTCAATAATGAAAGCTGCTTTCATGTTACTCTCAGCTGGACTAAACTTTATTCAGGATTTTCCTTCTACTGGGCTCTGATTTGCCTTTATTAAAGCCTTTTTTTAAAGAAAACTTATGATTTTAAATGTTTTATCTGACTCTTTGAGATGTATGAAAATTTATTTGTATAAGTCTCCACATATGTTTACAACTCAGGAAAGTCTTTCTCAAGCACCTTAGTGCCATATCTTAGAAATGTAAATATTATAAAAAAGATGTATTCAACCTCCCAGCACTAGCGGAAAAGTAGGACCCTAACTTCAGTGGAATCCTCATTCCTTCCATAAATATATGAGATATTATGAGGAGAGAAAGAAGGCAGTGGGAAGGTAAACAAATATATGAAGGGACATTCACTAAGTGTTGTGTGCATTTCTGTTTATATCCCTTTGAATTTCACTATAATGTATAATTACATCATCAATAAGAGCATAAAATAGGAGAAAGTTTACTTTTCTGTTTGAATGTTCAATTAGCATACATAGCCCATGTTCTCCTACCATCACAGTATTTTTTTTTTTTCTTTTGGTACTGGGGATTGAACCCAGGAGTATTCTACATCCAAACTATACCCCAGACTTTTTATTTGAAACAGGTTCTGGATAAGTTGCTGGGGGTCTCTCTAAGTTTCTATGGCTGTTCTCAAACCTATGATTCTCCTGTCTCAGCCTCCTAAGTATTGGAATTATAGGCATGCACTACTATATTAGCCTATCACTCCAGCTTTTAAATTCATCGTGCCCTTTATGTCAGTGGAGTTGTATTCAAACTGAGTTCTAGAATCTGAAGTAAAGTCTTCCATTGGTCTGTGAGTCTGTTTATATTCCAATACCAGGCTATTTTTGTTATTATGGCTTGGTAGTGTAATTGGAAATCAGGTATTGTGAAACCTCTAGCGTTGTTCTTATTCAGGATTGCTTTGACTATTCTAGGTCCTATTTCTTCCATACAAAGTTTGGGACAATTTTTTCTAGATCTGTGAAGAATGTTTAGGAACACAATTCACAATAGTATAGTTATGGAACCAATCTAGTTGTCCATCAACAGATGAATGGATAAAGAAAATGTGGTATATGCATTCAACGAACTTTTACTCAGCTATAAAGGACACAATTATGTAATTTGCAGAAAAATGGATAGAACTAGAGAACATCATGCTAAGTGATATCAATCTGAATTAGCTACATGTTTTCTCTCATTGTGCGGGCCCAGAGGAAGTATAAACCAGTGATGACAAAATGACCCTGTTCATCCTGCACAGCTGCAGATGTGCACTTGGTTGTGTGAGCATAACTGGGAAAATGTAACATTCTTGTGCACATACACACACTATTGTGGCATATACCATCTTACCCAGAACACATAGAAAGAGCAGGTTTATAGAATAAAGCTGCTGTTGTTCTCCTCCAGATGGCAACTCTGTGTTTTCTTCTTCCTGGGGATCTCACTGCCGAAATCTTCCCTGCAACCACAGCTAGCCCCTAAACAGGACCCTTGACATCATACGTTCAAGTTAGAAAAAAGGAAAGAATTGGGACCTCATGAAAATGAGGAGAGAGATAAGTAGACTAGTGGAAAGGGATTGGAGGAGGGAGGAGGGAAAGGAAAGAGGAGATTTGGGGTAGGACCCAGACCAAATAATGTTATGTAAACAAATGAATGTATCATTATAAATCTTACTGTCATGTACATTTACAATGCACCAATAAAAAATCAATAAGTAAAAAGGAAAACAGTTTTTCTGGAAAACTGAATATTATCTGGTAAAAATGGCTTTAACAACATCAAAGTAGAAAGTCATATTTCAGAGTGGTGATCTTTAAGGATAAATTATAAGGTTATTTTGTTAAAAATTGACTGATGTTAAAACACAATTTCTCCTGAATTATCAGAAAAAAAAATGTTATTCTTTCTTCATTTGTGAGTTTGTGTTATTTTTGATAGAGCACACATGCCCTGTGAGGAGGAAAATGAAAACTTTTACCTCAAAATGTACAAGATCTCATGGAATACTGCTGTAAGAGCAACTGTCCTTTAAACTACAGTTTTACACTTCACTTTTCAACACAATATTAGTGAGCTCAGACAAACCAGAAATAACACAATTCACTTCTCTATCATTAAGAGCAAGAGTAAATCTTTTTTCTTGAGCTATCAGTTTGAAAACTTCAAAACTTTTGTTCTAAAAAAAGAAATTGGTGAGTAAAATCAAGGTGTTTATTCTGTTTTTCTTTCTTTATGTTCAAGAACCAATTCAAATACAAGTAAATATCTAGATCAGAGTAAAAAAAACCCTTAGTAGTTTTCTTGGTTTTCTAAGATAGTGAGTTAAAAGTTACTAATAAAAATTACATGTAAATTTGTGGGCATGTATGTAAGCTATGCATGTTAATATGTGATTACTTGTGCATATACACATGTACATATAGGAACTTATATAATTTATTATAAAATAATAAATACAGAGGAGACATGTCCTGCCACAGGCATTTGATGCACCCTAGGCATTAATCAATATGACTTACAGAGACAATGGGGGACATTGACTGGTCCAGCAAGTAGTTAAGTGAAGAAGGCTGGCTAACAGAGATTGCAATGTTTAAAATTAATCCACTGAGAAAAATCATTCTACCTCGAATGATTTATACTGAATGAATATATTAATTAAACATTCCAGGTTGTTTGATAATACTATAACTTACTTTTGCAGACAAAAGATGACATCATAAAATCTTTCTTCCAATAAAAATCAATCTACCCATGATGGTATAAAATACATGTACTTGTTCTGAATCATGAGATATATTGTGAATCATGAAACATATTTTTAAACCCAAATCCTGCCTAACAAGAGAGAACGTGAGGAGAAATGAAAAACTACTCTAAAATATGGACATTTCAAATAAAATACTAAAGTAAAATGAAATGATAAATAAAATAAGCCCTTAGTCATAATATTACAGAAAATAAATTTATGGATATCAATGTATGACAGACTGTATTAGCATTTTCACAGCTATAATCCAAAGACCTGACCACGAAACTCAGGGGAAGGAAGATTTATTTGCTCACAGTTTTAGAATTCAGTCCATATGAGGTTGGGGACTCCAGATCTCAGGACATGGATGTGGTAGGAAGCTGAGAGAGGGAGATCACATGGGCTGAATTCCTCACGTCATGGAGACCAGAAACAAGAGAGGGAGGGGAGCGAGAGGAGGGATAGGAACTATACTTAATTCCTCAAGACTACAGCCCTAAGAACCCAATTTTTCCAGGCACACTCTACCAGTCCTGGCCATTACAACATGGATTTATGCACTGCTGGGATTACAATCCTCATGACTCGCGTACATCAATTCTAGTACCAACTTAAGAGTTCTTCAATGGACCATTCTATATCTAACTATAACATAGACATGTAGAAAATATTAATGGATCGTTATATATATAATTATAACACAGACATATAGAAAATAATAACATACCACTTGCAGTCATTTTATGTCATAATGTGAATATCTGAGTGTATGACAATCCTGATTAAAACAATAGTGTGGCTTTAGGTATTTAAAGAACATAACTGCAGAGTAGAACAAGAGGAAATACAGGGTATTGGAATATAGCATGAAGAAAAATTATTTGAAGTTAATAAAGCATCCAAGTCATGATTGAGGCAGCAAAAAAATCCAGTAGGCTACTAAATATAGATGAACTTTATATGGTTCAAAAGTAGTGTTCTCCATGACAGTAACATTTTAATTTAGGAAAAACTGAGCTCTTCTGAGATGAGAAGAAACCAATTTTTCCTATAATGAGTTCTGTGATGCCAAGTCCACCAATGTTCATGGACACAGGGTCACTATATAGCTTCATCTTTCTGGTGGTCTCTGTGGAAAGAGACCACCATGATCCCATTTCTCTTTCTTTGGTTGACTTCTCTCATATTCTACTTTTAGCTCTACCCAGACATTCTCTAATTTAGCTACCAAAAGTATCTAAACTCTTCTAAGTCCAGCTTATACCAATATTAGACACATTTTACAAAGTATCTTCTGGCTGGCCTAAAATTGTTTTCAGTTTTTCTCAGTATTTTCTCAGACATTGGTTCTTTCAATATGTTTACACTATACCTATTGCATGAACTTCTCATTTGCATTGAAGACATGATTCTGGCCTAATTAGAAAATGCTTATGTATTAGGAATTAGGAGAAATGCCACAATAAATAAATCTCTAGGTAAGGAGCACTGAGAGACAAGTTTAGACTTTATCTTAGGTTTTATGTCACAGTGGGATGGGAGTAGGTGCAAGGCAATTCTCAGGTTGTGAAGCAATTAGAAAAGGAGAAAGCCTAGATAAGCAAAGAAGTTGACTTAACTGAATGTGATGGGCTGGGGGGGGCACTCTAATGTACATGAGGTACTTTCACAAATATATCAAAGTCAATCACTAAACTGAACTTGAGAAGGAGGGAGGGCAAGGGAGTAGGGTGGGAATTGGGGAAAGGGTTAAATGAGAAATGTGTGCATATATACCTTTATCAGCATGTACCTAACAAAGATGTATGATTACAATGCACCAATTAATAAAGAAAAAAAAAGAAAAGAAAAGTTCCCAAGAAAAAAAAATGATTCAGGGAAATATATTTTAAAAGTCCTTGATTAAAATTAAAAAAAAAAATCTTCCTTTTCTATGCATAATCATCTTAGTTACTCTCAAAGTATTTATCTCTAAGCATACTATTTGTTTATTACTAATCCTTTTAATGGCAACTACTTGCAATTTATTAGTGTATGTCTCTGTTAATAAAGAAAAATTACCTCCTGGAGAGTCTGACTCACATCAGTTCTGGAGTCTATTGGAACAGAGCTATGATCACATATGTGCCATTTGACCCAAGCAAGCCCGATTTTCACTGATTCACCCATGTATAAGCATGTGATTGAAACTGAGCAGTTTATTTTGTACCAGAGTTTAAAATTCATTGTAATGAGATCTTAGAATGCAGATATCTTAGAGCTGAATACTGTTAATTTAGTGCTATGAAAAAAATAATGGAGCTCCTAATGCTTAAGATTCTATTATGACCTTTATCTAATCCTTTTAAAATATTTTATTAATAATTATTATTTTAATTGTACTTGGCTGGGTGTGATGGTGCAAGAGTGTAATCATAGTACTTTGGGGACTGAGACAGGAGGATTCAGAGTTCAAGGACAGCCTCAGCAACTTAGTGAGGCCCTCTGAAACTTAGTGGGATCATATTTCCAGATAAAAAATAAAATAATACTGGGGGTGTAGTCAGAGGTAGAATGTCCCTGGGTTCCATCCCCAGTACCACTAAATAAATAAATAAATAAATAAATAAATAAATAAATAAATAAATAAATAATTGTATATACCTATGGTTACAGTGTGATAATTCAAAACGTTTACAGTGTGCATTGGTTAAATCAGGTTAGTTACTATTTTCATCTCATTAAACATTTTTATAAGTTTTTCATTGTACACATTTACATGGCACAGTGTGGTATTTCACAAAGTAATGATAAGGTGATGGAAATGTTAATCTCTTATTTAATTAATGCATATTATAAACATGTACTGAGGATAGACATAGATGTATACAGAAACATAGTCATATACTTACATATAAAATGTATACATGATTTGAAATATATAACAGAAATAAAAAATGGAAAAATAAAACTCAATAAAAGATTGGAATAAGGTTCAAGAAGGACATAGATAACTCAGTACATGTTTATAATATGCATTATAGTCATGAAATTTTACATCCAAAATGTATGCAATCACATATACACATAGATAAAAGCACAGAACATTATTCTCTTCGGTTGAGTAGAGTGATTTCTGTCAACAAATTGCAGGCTTACATTATGTTTTAATCAGATGTTGGTAAGAGATAATGCCACACTATATGCATTCACTTCTGCCATTTTTGCTTTCACATGAAATCAGTTCATCTTTGAAAAGAAAAGATATATTTACTGTAAGAGACAAACACATCCATACGCATTTAAATACAACGAAATTGCAAAACCTAATAAACCTCTGTAATCTCTCTAGTCATCTACAACAATAGATATTTACTCTAGGTTAATGGTATCAAACATTCTTTATTGTGATTTGATTTTCTACCTAACAGCATTTGATTTTTCAAAATCTTTGAAGAGTAAAACTGCATTATGAATTCAGGTAAAAACTTAGGAACATCATAGCATAATGTAAAAATATTAGGTATAAATACATCTTAATACAGTAAGACAGAGATCAACAAAGTAATTTCAAAGTTACACCAGGAGAATATTCAAATGATTTTATAGTGTGATATATACTTAAATAATTGAAATAAAATTAACCTGTGTACCAGAGTTGACAGCAGACTCAGAAAATATATTTCTTTGTAAATTCCAATTTTAGAAAATCCCTCAACTTTGAGTAATAAAATCAATTAAAATACATGAATAATTATTTTTGATACAATCATTTTTTTCCAGAAAACAACCAAAATAGAGACAAGAAAGACACCATTAATGGAGAGTTGATAGTCAATGTTTAGTCCAAAAAGGTTTCAAAGAAGTGAAGTTCTAATTTGCATCAACATCTAATTAGTTCATTTAATTACTTCGTGCCAAGAGTAATTGATTTCAGACCTAGAAAGAGAAACACATCTACTATAGGGAAATAAGTAATTTGGGCTCTTTAAATTGGAAGCTGAGCAAAGGTTGCATTTAAAAGTGTGTAATATGTGTTAACATTTTATCTACTACTTGAACTAGTATTTCAGCCTCCCTTTCCTGTTATCTCAAATTAAATACTGGTGTTATTTATATATTTTTAGTGGCCCATATGATTGAAACTTGGGTTACTCTAACACTGATGTACCTCTCAGTCCTTTTTATTTTATTTTATTTTTTTTTCGGTACTGGGGATTGAACCCAGAGGCATTCTAACTTCCAGCTGCACCCCCCAGCCCGAATTTATTTTTTATTTGGAAACAGGGTCTCACTAGGTTGATGCGAGTCTCACTATATGCTGAGGCTGTCCTCGAACCTATGATCCTCCTATCTCAGCCTCCCAAGTACTGGAATTACAAGCATGAGCCACCATGCCTGGCCCTTTTTATTTCTTGATACAGGATCTTGCCAAGTTGCCCAAGCTGACCTCAAACTTGCCTTTCCCAGGCCTTAGCCTCTCTAAGTAGCTGGGATTACCAGTGTAATTTAGGCTTATTTTATAAAATATGATTATAAAATACTCATATTACAGAAATCAACTTTTCTACCATCTATACAAACTTTGTGTGATATATATTATTTAAGATCAGTAAACTAAGTTTATTAGAAACTTTTGGTTCATCCTTACTTATCAGCATTGTTTTTACAAAATACAGGCTGTGATGATTTTTTTTCTTCTGATAGAGGAAAGAACTTTTTCTTTTGTTGTGATTTATTGTTTTGTTTTTTTGTTTGTTTGTTTTGTTTTGTTTTTCTAAATTGCTTCTGATTTAGATCTGCAAGAGGGAGAAAATCTTTCCTCTGCTTTAATCCTTGGTTGTCCACAGATATCAATCAAATATCTCTTAGATGAAAAACCATTCTTCCCTAGCCTCCTCCTCTCCTAAAGTGTTTTATTTTAGAATAGGGTACTTCATGGGCCATAAAGGAATTTGTTGGGGTGACCGGCTTCAGTAACTATCAGAATAGGAATTCGAGCATGGACTGGGCAGTTTCTTGGGAGGGCAGGTGCTCTGCTCAAAACATGAAAATCTAAAGAGGACATCCAAAACTCTGGCAAAGTGAAATACAAATGCTCTAAGACCTACAGTCATTCGGCTTCTTATATTTCTCAGTGAAATAATTGTTAATTGCTCCAGAAATGTACTTTTTTAATTTATCACCTAACTGAAATACATAGAGAATGTTTTTGCTATAATATTCTGTTACTTTAAAATGTTAATTCTCACCCACACAATGTTTTAGTGCATGTTTCTGGAGTGGATTTCACATATGCGTTAATCACCATTTTATTTCCCTTAAAACTATAATTAGCAGAGTGGGAATGTGCTCTTTGTCTCATTGGTATTTCAAAGACAGAAAAGTGTAATAGGAATGACCATATCTTACTTTGCAATGTCATACAATATTCACCCCAGGATATTTTCATTTTGTTGTATAAGTGTGATTCTTAATGTTGCCTTTAAAAAATACTCTTACTGGTTATTCAATTAAATAAGGTTTTTTTTGTTTGTTTTATTTTTATCTTTTTAGTCATTGGATTTATCTTTTTAGTCATATAGGATTTCATTGAGGTAAATATTCACAAAGAATAGAAAATTTATCAAGAACTGAAATCCTTTAGAGTTTGGGATTTTAACCTTTCCTAACTGTACAATTTTGATATTTTTAGTCAAAATTTGAATGCTGAATAGTATTTCAATATAGGGGTATGCCATGATTGTTATGATCAATCTTCCATTGGAAAATCAAACCACAAATACAGTTTTATTATGATTACTATTTTTGGAAAATTCTGAGTAACTGAAGTCTAGGAGTAGCACTAGAGTATGGCCAACAAGGCCCATGATGTTCAGGGAGCTAGATATCGTAAACTCCTCAGTTGTAATCTGACTTGATTTTTGAAGGTCAATCAATAAGTCATTCTGAAAACAACAGGAATTGTTAGTGCTAGTGATACTGTTATTACCCCAAGGACACATAGACTGGTAATCCCACATTTCACCACATTATTGGGATCTTAGAGTTATTCTTATCAGTCCTAATATCCTGAACACTTTGAATCTCAGGTGTTAACCTAGAAACACTATCCCAAGTGGTCTTTTCAATGGGGTCTCCACCATCAACCAGGGCTTGATAACTCTCCTGGACAAAGACATGGGCAATTGTAAAGACACCTACTCGACAAAGAACCCTGATACCAGCATTCATCTCCACAGCTAAGCTGGTAATGACTCTGCTGATCCCCAAAGCTTTGGCCACCTGTACTCTTATTGGGTTATTATCTACTTTTTGGTCTCAACTCTCTTCTTTTCTTTTTTGTAGATTGTCCCTGGGGAATAGTGGTAGCTATTTTATCTTTCTCAATTCATCAGCAAAATTCTGGAGGGCAGAGATCATCTTTCCATATCATAATTTCTTCATTGGATTGTGTTTATACTTCAGTCTCCTAGTTTTCTTTTTATCTCATTCAATACTTCTTCTTTAGTCTATATTTTTCTGACCCTATTTTAAAGTTGAAATACCCCTTTTTCATAGGGTTTCAACTTCACTCACATATTTTAACTTTTTGTTATGTAATTCTCACTCTTTAAATGCTAATGGTTTATAACATATTTCTTCATTCAGAACTCACTCTGTTATTCAAATTTATATAGTCAACTGTAGTGGACTGAATGTTTATGTCAAATTAATATGATGAAGCTTCGGTAGTGAGAAGAGGACTGTCTATGAGCAAGTGGGCTTTATTTCAAACATGCTGATGCCTTTATTTTGTACTTCCATCCTCCAAAAGGGTAAATAATATATTTCAATTGTTTTTAATTCACCCAGTATATGACATTTTCTTATCACAACCTGAGCAAACAAAGCCATTCCCTGTCATTTGAATATATTATGGATATACTGTCATAATTTACCTAAATAAAATTTCTGACTTTTTTCCTCCAAACTGCTAATTCTGCAATATTCACTCTTTCATTATATGGTAGTTCTGTTGCTGTAGTGCCTCAGGTACTAAACCTCGGGAGTTATTTCTTTCTCTCACAATACATTTCCCTTTAAAAAAATCCAAATTCTGATATCTTACTTATTTCTCCAGTACAAACCTATTTCAAATCACAATCATTCCTGAATGATTACAGCAGAAATGCAATTCATCATTTTTTCCACAGAAGATATTGTCTAGACTACAGATGGAGTGATCCTTTTAATTCTTAAATCAGATCCTCTGAATCATGCGTTCAAATTTTTCAATGCCTTTCCAGCTAATTTTCATAGATACAGTAGTAAAAGTCAACTTAAATTCAGTCACTAGGACATTACGAGACATACTCTGGCCTAATCTTTTAGTCTATCTTGATTGCTCTGGTCTCCATGCTATTTGCAAAGTTGCCAACATTGTAAAGCCTGAGGTTCTTTACCTTTGCTATTTTCTCTCCCTGGAAACTTGAATCCCAGATACTTCACAGCTTCCTATGCCATCTCTTTTAAGTCTTAACTCAAATAATACTCTCCTATTGCTTTTGGCAGAAAAAAAAAAAAGATATTATATAACATAGTATACATATATACTATTCATGCACACACACACACACACACACACACACACACACATACACACAAATCACATTGGCGTGATATTTTCTTTGTTTTGTTCATAGAAAAGTTACTGGTCAGCCGGGCGTGGTGGCACATAATTGTAATCCCAGTACTTGGGAGGCTGAGACTGGAGGATCCAGGTTCTCGGCCAGCCTCAGCTAGGTAGTGAGGCCCTCAGCAACTTAGTTAGAGACTGTTTCAAAATAAAGAATAAAAAATAGGGCTGGAGGTGTAACTTGGAGGTAGAATGCCCCTGGGTTCAATTCCCGGTACTGCAAAAAAAAAAAAAAAAGAAAAGAAAGAAAAGTTACTGGTCCATGTTAGGCATTTAATAAATATACACTGTTGAATGATGAATAAGTCAATAGATATTGAGATATTGTCAGGTAACTCTAAAATGCAATCTTCATCAGTAAAGCAATGCAAAATATGGTTGAACATGAAAATAACTAAAAATTATCCCTTCATATAAATTCCATTTTTATTTCTAATAAAATATTCCAAAATATTGCAAGTATTAACTTTAGTACATGTTCAATTGATGTTTTGTCTCTTGGTTTTGAGTTCAAATTTGTACAAGAAATAAAATAGCTCATGATATCTAAATTGAATATATTGGATCTAATTTGATTACAAATACACACAGTATTCTGTATCAATATTTACAAGTTGAGCCGGGAGTGGTGGCGCACGCTTGTAATCCCAGCATTCGGAAGGCTGAGACCGGAGGATTCGGGTTCGAGGCCAGCCTCAGCTACCTAGTGAGGCACTCCACAACTTAGTGAGACCCGGTTTCAAAATAAAGAATAAAAAATAGGGCTGGAAGTGTAGCTCAGAAATAGAATGCCCCTGAGTTCAATCCCCAGTACCGCAAAAAAAAAAAAAAAAAAAAAAAAAAAAAAAAAAAAAAAAAAAAAAAAAAAAAAAAAAAAAAAAAAAAAAAAAAAAAAAAAAAAAAAAAAAAAAAAAAAAAAAAAAAAAAAAAAAAAAAAAAAAAAAAAAAAAAAAAAAAAAAAAAAAAAAAAAAAAAAAAAAAA